>LYNE01001717.1:24503-39781 GCA_001662545.1 Rosa x damascena
CACCAATTTTATGTTTTGTATGGTTGATGTCCAGGCTGATCTGTTCTTTGCGGGGCTTATTTTGCAACTGGTGCAAGGTCATTTTTTCAGTTGCGGTGGAAAGGAAGGCAGGAGGTGGAAGTCTTTTGGTGGGGACTGTTGTTGAATTTCAGAGCAAATGATACTCCGTTTGCTGCTGCAAAGCGCTTGTTGGTACTCAACAAGGCTTAAAAAGAAATTCCACCAAATTGGTCATACACTCGTTGATACACCTGTATCGTAAACGAGATTGCGACCGCTCTGGGGACCTCCACAGCTCCATGGTGACACAAGTAAAAGAGACACTGCAAAAAGAAAGAAATAGCACTTGTAGGTCAGAGACAGAGAGGCTTCAACCTTTTCGTCGTCTGCTTGTCGGCTCCTCCTTCGAACAAAGTCGCTAAACACTTCATCTCTTCTCTGCAGCAGGGCTTCGCCTTTCTCTTGATGTGTATTCTGTGTCCTTAACTCTGGCCTTGTGCTTGCTTTTATAGAGTGTCTTGGAGATAAGATTGAGTCTTGATTTTGAATTCGAATAATCTTATCTTGAGATAGCCGGTTATGCATGACAATGAGTTTGTTAAAATCAATTTGAGTCAAGCCCACAGAATCTGTATCAATTTGGATATCATGACTTGAATTTGAATGTTTTGATGTGCTACCATATCACCTCCCAGCTTTACACGGATAATGTCTACCGTGTTCAAACTTTTGACAAAGCATTTACTTTGACTATTGTTTGTTACCATTTGAATTTGATGGTTATCTTGGAAGCTACTCCCATTGAAAATCATGGCTTGTATTATTTTATTTTTATTTTTTATTTTTTAAACAAGCACTTGGAGGTGGAACATTAGCCCGAGCGCACCGGCACTGGAGGTGAAGAACACGTAGCTAGGAACCCCAAATTGGTCGGCCACGTCGATCATAGCCACCCAGAGCATGTAGACGACAAACCCTGCAAGCCGAGTCTTGGAGTCGCTGAATTTTGTGATGGCATCTTTAACATGAGGTTGCTAACTTTCAACGAAACCGATCAAGCTATTGCGGACACTGCCTTCCATATGGTCCATATTGACATGTGGGAGGTTTATGAACTTGATACGCTGTGATATGGGAGAAGAAGAGTCTGCAAATGACTCGACATAAGCATCAGTGCCTTTGGAAACAGCCGGAAACTTCATGATGAGGACAATGATCAAGAGTTGGTAGTCTAGAGACAGGAGGAACTTTGAGATCTCAAGTGTTGAAACTAGGTGGCCTATACCAGGGGATGGGATGAACACGAGCTCTACAGGTTTCTCCATTTTTGGGAGATTGAGATTCTTCTGAGCTAACTAACATGTTTTGGGACTAGGTACTTAACTAAGAAAATTCTTGGGAAACAATATATGAGCGATGTCATTGCTTTGCTCATTTACTAAATTCTCTTTCTAAGTGAATTATGTCATTGAACACAATAAATTAACTCATCTGTAATAAATTAACTCATCTGTCACAAGTAAAATGAAGTTTCGCAAGTCATTGTTTTAAAATTGAGGTTGAAAGATTGCAGCCAATGCTATTTAATTTCACATGCACTACAAAAAAAACTAATCATTAATGACGTGTAATTTACGGCGTGCATTAAATGTGCGCCGTAAATGATACTCATTCACGGCTTACATTAAATGTGCTCTGTGAAACTTACGTTTCCAAGTAAAAAACAAGGCGTGCAGTAAAAGCACGCCATGTCTACTATTGTACAAATTTTATTACAGCTCCTTTGAAGTATGCGTGGTCTACTGGTAATCAAACCGCTGCAAAATTTGGCCAAAAGTTAAATCTCCCTCTCATTTCTTCCTCACCCTTATCTCTCTCTCTCTCTCTGTCAAAAGCTTCGAGAATTCTCAAACCATTACCAGATCCTCGGCCACCTCCGCTAAAATCAATTCAATCTACGAGATCATGCTCCTCAGCTCTCCAACCTCTCGATTGTCAAATCCGCCTCCACCAGTGTGCCATCCGAGGCGGAGACTTCAATGACGATCTCAGAGACTTCATGAAGGGACTCACTTCCGAATTTTTTATTCGGATCTTCAAATGCGCACCTTTTCTATCAAATAGTCTATGAATCATTTAGGGTTTTCAATTTGATTTTTTCGTTTTAAATTTTTTTGAATTTGATCCCAACATTAGTTCAATTCAATCCATAAGCGAAGCTTCCGTGATATCCAAGCTTAGTATCTGAAAGTTTGATTTGTCAAATTTGA
This sequence comes from Rosa x damascena, assembly GCA_001662545.1. Classification (NCBI taxonomy): domain Eukaryota; kingdom Viridiplantae; phylum Streptophyta; class Magnoliopsida; order Rosales; family Rosaceae; genus Rosa; species Rosa x damascena. Next base: position 26,774 of record LYNE01001717.1, read on the forward strand.
ATTTGTTCGGTTCTGGACTTTCATATGTATGTGTTATTTGGTCAATTTGGATTTGTATATCAGTTTGATATGATTCTTTCCCTTTAAATTTACATGTTACAGAGGTGTTAGGAAAGATTTGATGGAGTGGCATGAACATACATGCCACTTTGGTTCACACTACTGAGAAGGTCAATTTCTGCTTCTCTCTGTTCAATTTTGATTGAATGGGTCAAATAACTAGATATTCCATTTGATATGTTGCTAAGCTACTTAAGATTCTAGGTTCTGGAAAATAGTAAAAGAAGGTGAAATCCACTGTAAAATTGTTAGCCGAGTCTTAATACCACAACACATTTCAAAGATGTGTTGTGGATGTGTAATTTCTCTTATCATTCGTCACAGTCCAAGCTTCAGCTTCTCTTGAAACAAGCACATTTCTCTATCATTCGTCATATTTCAACCTGGTGAGCTTAATATATGCACTTATCTGTTATTATTTGTATCACATGGGACTCTTAGTTATATATGTATCTTTGCATTTATAATTGAATCATTTCTTTTACCATTATGTATTCTAGGGATGCATGTCCAATGGAAGTCAATATTGGAGGGGACAAGGAAACATCAATTGAGCATCAGGCAATGTCTTCCCCTACCCTTCAGATACATCAGTGATTATTTGAGCATGATCTAGCAGAGTTATAGCATAGACCAAACCTAGGAGGGTACTAAAGAGGTCAAACACTTGAGAGACATGAGAATGATGCATCATATGGTTTTCTTGAGAGATTAATGTTTGAGTGTGATATAGGTGATCATGACTGTCAAGGGCTTAAGAGGTTACAAACAGCACCAGTTAGAGACATGTTCTTAAAGCATTGAAAGAAGGCATGAGGGTACTGAAGGCTGCCAGTTCGAAGACCTTCCTGTTTGGTTATGATACTCTTCTTCCTCTGATGCTGGAAGAGTCCCTATCAAGTACATTTCAGAAAGATTGCAAGCACCCTTCTATGTATGAAATTGGGATGTTAGGCTTCAAATTTCTGTTGGTTAGACTCCTGAAGATGAGATGACCCTCAGGTACTCTTCATGTTGTGTGGAAAGTTCCAGAATAATTCAAAAGAAATCTTTAGGTAGCAGAACAAAACCTTATGTTACGTAGAATTATCATTTTCTTTTGATTCAAGATATAGTCAAGTCTAACTAATGTATGTATTGCAGAACAAAATCGCACCAACATACATGTACAGCTCACACTGAGGCTTCATCTAGAATGGCCTTGGAGTTGCAAAGCTGATGGGATGCTAATATGATAAGCTCTCTATGTCATAACCTGGAGTTCTCAGTTCATGTGTGTTTGTGGCGCATATATGGCTCTGTAAGACTGTGACTGTGAGGCTGAGTTAAGGATCACATATTGCTTTAATTTTTTGGTTATTTGGGTGTACCTAGGTTGGACTGTTTGAGCAATGCATCTGAGGCACCAATCAGACCTACATTTGACAAGTTGTGGGGTGGCCATGATAGATATATGAAGGGTAATTTGCTTGTAGACACAAAGCCTGCTTCATTTACTTTTGTTTCCCCTCATCACTAGGAGATTAGTTCCTTTTTGCAAAGGATTGGGCAAGTACTCCTGCTTCTAATATTTGATTGGGAGCCCAGCCTAGGTCTGAGTTCCCTATTCCTTTTTGCTGATACGAATTTCCCTGTATGCTGATCTCTACTTGTGCAGAGAGGATAATGAAGGTATGAGTAACATATTTTTTTACTATTTTCCTGTTTGTTAATCTCACATTTTATTATGCCAACTCTTCAATCTGTTTCTTTGCAGTACTTTCCTGTTAGGCAAGGCTAGTTACAAAGATGTGAAAGACATCACTAATTGGCTATGCTTTAAAGGGAGTCGGATGTTTATGGCTTACTGGTGTGTGGCATGTGAGGTAATTCTGACTTAATTTGACGTAATTGTATACAGGTAAGAGTACTACCTCTATGACATAAATTACGTTTCCCTCTCACGGCGATAAATTACGTTTTGAATTTAACTTTCTTTTTTTGGTCCAATTTTTGAATTGAATGTCTGCTTAAAAGGTTATGAACAATATTCCAAATGCATCGCCCAAAAATCAGACCTTGTCAAGTAAGCTGCAACGGCTTTCATCTGTATGCCTATATTTGTCGCAAGTTACCAGCAACTATGCATCAGACCCTAAACATATTTTTATATGTTGGCATCATTTTCATGATTAGGTTAGTGGATTCAAGAGATAGTTTGGAGCAGCAAATGAAGCAGCTAGATCTAGAGCTGGTAATAAGAAGTAAAGCCTTGGAGAAGCCAGCACCACAAGCTAGCTCCTGTTGCTTCGGCACTGCCACCACCACTAGCCCCAGCCTTTACATTTGGTATCTTGTACTTCTATTTTGTTTCGATAAGTGTTTGAACATGATATGGCTAATGGCTGCAATGTTGGGGTGACCTTGGAACAACTGGAATTTAATTGATTGTTTTTATTTTATTTTGCAAAACAAATTTACGGCTTGCAAAGCGCGTCGTGAATGAAAATTTTACTGTGTAAAGGAATAGTAAAATTAAAAAATTGAGTTCAGTTTTACGACGCGGTCTATAAGAGCATATTTTTGTACGTCAAAATACGTCGTAAAAAATCAATATTACACGTCGTAAATGATCTTTTTTCCTGTAGTGATGATTTGACTTATCTTTGTTGAAGATATGTTTATTTCAGCAAATAATCAGTTTCATTCATTGTTATATCACGGCTAGTTTTGATTAGTCACCTCGTATTTTTAAATTGATATTGATAAAAATGTCCAAGTATATTGATAAATACTTCTATGGCTATATTGGTATGTAAGAGAACAAAAGCTAAACATGCTCCTGGCATCAATATAAATCTAATTATTTTGGTTCTGTGAGATGCGTCTAAAAATGGAATCCTATTAATTTCAGTTTCTAGCTAGGCGCATTCACTTGACAAAAATAAAGGCTGAATAATCAATAAAGTGCAAGACAATTTCTCCATGCCAAAAGGAAAAGAACGCTATATATTTATTTCACCAAGCTAAATCTATGTAAGAAAAAATCATAAGAATTTCCATTCCTAGAGCATCTCACTTGATAAAAATAGACTCAATAATCAAAAACAGTACAACATGCACTTTCTACAAACGGAAAAAAAAAAAAACTGTAAAGTCATTTCACCATGCTCCCATATAAGGAAATAACATAAGAATGAAACACTCTAAAAGTCATGCATGAAGACCATATGATATGACACACTAAATGGAGTTTATCATCATAGACAATATTAAAGCTTTTCCCCAAATGTGGTCATAAACTTTAAATTTGATCAATGAAGTGTCCCAACGCAGCATATGAGGACCCCCCATCCATCAAAGCTTTCTTGCTATTATCACTCATCTGTTTCACCCTCTTCCTTATATCACTATCAAGCTCCATTAGCTCCTTTATTCCACTCTCAATCTTCTCTGCAGTCACAACAACTGGATCATCCATCCTATAACTCATATCAATTTCCACGGCTATCCCTAGTTCCGTAACTAGCTGAAATGCATTTAGTTGTTGCTCGGCATACAAGGGCCACGTGGCAACCGGCACTCCAAACCACAAGCTCTCCAGAGTGGAATTCCACCCACAGTGAGAGACGAAACCTCCGACTGCCGAGTGGGCTAAGATGGCAGCTTGTGGCGCCCACCCTATAACTTTTCCGACCCCAGCCGTTCGATCAAGAAACCCTTCAGGTAACACCCCTGTGTGATCGGCATAGTCGCTGGGCATTCCAATCTTTCCCTTTGGTGGAGGCTGACGTAGGGACCACAAAAACCGAAACCCTGCATGCTCCAATGCGCGGGCAATCTCTTTCACCTGGTCTTCACTGAAGCTTCCCCTACTCCCAAAGCACAGAAACACTACAGACGACGGAGGCTGATCATCGAGCCATTTCAAGATATCAGACTTTTGCTTCGACTGCTTCGAATCCACTTGGTCATTGTTGTTATCGCTCTTCACGTTTAGTATGGGTCCCGCCGGATACAGCGGAGGGATCTTACCATCAGAACTGAGAGAAAGAAGAGCATGCGACTCCAGCTCTGTGAATGTATTTATCAAAATACCCTTGACATCTCTAAACCTTTTGGCCAAGTTGAGGAACATGTTGCCGGTCTCCTTTTCGAGAAGGACACTAGGTAAGATTCTAGCAGCTGGCAAGGGGTTGGAGTAACTCGGGACCACCAAATCAGCAGTTGAGTCCTTGAACTCAATGCAGCCCTTGTTGTGATCATCACGAAGTGCTTGAAGGTGGAACATGAGCCCGAGCATGGAGGCGCTGGACGTGAAAAACATGTAGGTAGGAACCCCTAATTCGTTGGCTACGTCGATCATAGAGGTACAAAACATGTCGATGACAAACCCGGCGAGTCGATTCTTGGTCTCGGACTCGATGAGTTTGGCGACAACATCTTTAACGTTGGTTTGCTGATTGTCAATGAAGTTCCAGAAGTTGATGGTGCTATTACCTTGTGTCTCGATATTCTGCTGTGGGAGGTTGATGAACTTGATCCGATGTGATATGGAAGAGTCCGCGAAGGACTCAACGTAGGCATCGGTGCCGTCTAAGCTGAACGGGAACTTTATGATGAGGACGGTGATGAAGAGTTGATCATCTCGAGACAGGAGGAGCTTTGCGACCTCCACCGTAGCCACGAGGTGGCCAATGCCTGGGGATGGGATGAACACTAGCTCTGTCGATTGCTTCATTTAGGAGATTGAGATGCAAATAGTTCTCAGAAGAAGGTATAAATTGTCTGGAAGGTATTGCAATGAAAAGCTCAGCTAACAGACATGTATTTATATGCACGTACATGCATGTGGTTGGGTGGTGCTTTAGATACCAGTCAAACTTATTGTTGTTTTTTTTTGGTTACAACCAGTCAAACTTCTTTATTTGTCTTCCAAGATTTAGGTGATGTCATGCCTTTGCTGTCATTGGCCAAATGCTGTTTCTCAGTGTCTGAACCTTTGAATTTGATACAAAATTGAATTGAAAAATCTTGTACGGGGACCATAAAGACTTGGAAACCAAGTCAAAATATCTATGCGTGCAGTTTATGCGAAACTTCATGAAAGACCATGTAATTAATAAACCAATCCCGAGCTTAGTTGGTAGAGAGGAAATTACATCCTACTTAATTGGGATATCAAATATCTAGTTTGAAAGTCGATGATGATCATTACCAATTACTTTTAGTAGTAACTACGCTTTTGTTTATAATTTATTAATTTATTAATTAGGTGGGAGATATTTAGGTTGTTTTTCCACTTACGAAAGAGGGATGGAAGCTAAGCACTTAAAGCACCATATTTAAGGTTTATTTTGGTCTCCCGTCAAAGTACGTTGATGAATTGAATATGACCTATTAGTCTGTCTCATACACATTTAATAAAATTATCAGCAAATTAAGTCATTCTCATTCACTCAATTTTAGGTCTACACTTCTACATTTAAAGCCGGCAAAAAAATTTGTCAAAAATTCTTTGCAACAAAAAGAAAGAGTTGTTTGTTTATTTTAAAAAAAAAAAAAAAAAGGTTGTTTGTAGCCCTAGTTAAAATTCAATAGTAACAGTACAATGGTAGCTAAATATTCTAAAGTCGTTGAAAAGCAACATGAGCTGGATGTACTAAAATAGTGCACACTACAACAAATTCTAGCATTAGTGACTAAATTGTCAATGACCACATCAATGTTGGTCACAAATAGCATTGAATTAGTGACCGCTATTACCGGCTGGTCACTAACACTTTTAATGACCAAAAAGTTTTTGTACAAGTGACCATTCATGTTGGGTCACTGATGTTTCTAGACTTTATAACACGTGGTTATGCTTTAGTGACCAAAACTTTTCAGCTAAATGGAGGGAATTTTCTCTTAGAGTAGGCGGGTTGGTTTCAAAATTAAAAACCAAATTCTTTTACGAGCGCAGCATTCAAAAAGCACTATTTATACCCAAAAAAAAAAAAATCTCTGAGCTGCTGTGTGGGTTGAAGAAGGGGGACGTTGTGAAGCTAACCCAAGTCATGGAGAAAGGCTTCGAGATCGATCAGATCGAACCGCTGGAGAATTATCCTACGTTGCCATTCAATTGATTTTGGATTCACTAATTTCGAGGCAATAGAATGAATTCGATTGTTAACATGTTTCAATTTCTGTTCTGGAGTCCGATCAGGTCTCTGATTGAATTAGGGTTTAATGTTGATAAGGGATTCGACGTGAAGCTCTTCTATGGGGCCAGAAACTTTGAAAGAATGGCTTATCATGTCTGTAATAATGTTGTTCTTGTTCATTTTCATGTGTTTTCTAGGGTTGTATTTTAATTAAGTTTGCATAAATTTTGAATTGGGGATTTAAGTTTTGGGTTGAGAAAAAGTTCATGGTCATTGATGTGAATGAATTGAGACACATATTGAGGAGCAGCACGAATCCATTATCAGAGAAACAAAAGTAAATCTACTCACCAAACTTATGAATCCATTAACAGATATTGAGGAGCAGCACGAATTGTTGCAGGGTTAGGTTTCCCAGGTATATCATATAGAGATATGGTATCTTATAATAAACTAAAGGGTCACTATTTAGTTGTGCATCAATTCACCAATGCTTTGTTTTGTAGTTGAATGCTGAGATTGCAGACTTCAATGAAGCAAGAGAAAAGGAGTTGCCTCCTCTTCAAGAGGTAGATGCCAAAGTTAAAGAATTGCGCCAAACCATTGAAGGCGTTAACAACGACCAAGTTAAAGTCAGAACTTCTCTTAAGAAGTTGAAGGAGAAGAGTGGAGAAATGGACAAAGAGGTCAGATTGTTCAGAGATTTTTATATCAATTAGATAATACATAAAGAATGTAAGGGTCTTAGTCACTTTGTGGTTTTCAATGCCTCTATATTCCAGTTACAGATTCCATTTAATGTTTGGTGTCTGAAGCTTGATAATTGTGTTTTACCAGGAGAAGGGATTTGTAGATGCAAAATGAGTTCAACGTACTGGTGGTCAGAAGTTGGCTTTGCACGATTCTGTATGAGTGGTGGGTTGTTTCTTTTTCTGCAATCTGTATCTAGAATTGTAATAATATTGGTGCATATATATTTTAGTCAACAGTTCATGTTAAAAGTTTAGTGTCTGAAGCTTGACAAATGTATTTTGGTAGAAGCTACAGGATTCTGTTGGAACAAGGAGTTGTTTCCTTGTAAAACCTCAAAGCAATTGCTTGACACTCCTCTAGCTAGATCTATCTATATGCATGTTAACTATGAAAAAAGAAAAAAGAAAAAGTAAAAGAAAAGGAGAAAACAATCTTTATTTGGTGCATTGGTCGCCAGTTTACAAAATGTTATATCTTACTATGTAGCACTTTATTTAAGCTCATCAGTAGCAGTATATTTATGTTCTCTAGTAGTAGTTTCTTTTTACTTGAGGCATTTAATATACTTGTTTCTTTTACAGGTGGGTGTTTTTCTTCACAATTGTTGGTGTTGTTTTAAAATTGAAGCTTGCATCACCTAGACAGTAAGAGACCTTACATGTCAACTATCAACATATGCATTCCTCCAACCACTAGTCTGTAGGTAAGCTAGTCATCAAATATAGCATATCCATAATTAAATGCAAACAAATTTTTAAAACTTTATGTAATGTTACTTTGGCTTGGCTTGTGTTGGTATACCTTCAGATTGAGCATGAATTAAATGCAATCAATTTTTAAAGTTTCTGTAAGGTCAGGTTTGCTTGGCTTGTGTTAGTTTGTTTTTCATTGAGCTACTTGGTCTTTTTCATGTCACAAGCAATCGTGAAAGGAAAACTCTCTCTATCATTCAATACGTGGTTTTTTGTTGCATAAGAGGCAATTTCCAATAACACAAAGCAAGTCATCAGATATTTGATATCTTCAAATATTAGTGAAGTTGCATGTATCATTGTGGTTGCTATACTTGGTATATCATTGTCCCGTGTTGGTTCATGTATTTTACAGATATTGATGTTTCAGATTTTGGATTGTCCCATGTTAGTTCATGTATTTTACAGATTTTCATGTTTCAGATTTCGCTAGCTAGCCACTGTCCTTCTTAAGCAGTTTATTAAAAAACACTGGAACGAGGGCGATGAAGCATTTGAACACCCTGCTGTTTCAAGTGATGAGAAGGTATTTCCAGCAGTTGACATTTTCAAGTGCTCAAATTTGTAATACTGTTGACCTTGATATTTACTTTGTATTCACTTTCCAGAGACTTTGGTAACAAGTTGGGCATGTATCTATAAATTTAGTTGCCTACCTTTGTATTAGTAGCTTTTCTCTTTTCTTCCTATGTTGTTCTGGAGATATGACCTATATTTTTTTTTTTGTTCATTATTTTTTGAACTGACATTGTGCATCTACGTTTCTGGATATCGACTCCCATAATTTGATAGTGTTTTGTTATTTTAGATTATCTACTTTTGATGTTGTTATATTATATATTTAACAATGGGTGTACTTGCTGGTGAAGTAAGTTGGTGAAAATTCAGTACTTTATAATATGTAGTAGTTGGGTAAAAATTGCACAGTGAGCGGAAATGTCACTCAACATAATTTCACTCGTATTCATTTAGTGAATAGAATTTTTATTATTTTGGGTTCGACCAATTCAAGACAGAATGCGTCTCTTAATTAAGATCTTTTTTTATAGGGAAACACCCTTTGATTTTATTTATGAAGAAACCAATTGATGTGATGTGTGTTTGTTTGTTTTTGCGGCTGCACCAGGATATTTGAATGGGTTGCCTACATACCCTTGGAGAGGGATCAAGCCACTTGTAGTTCAAGAGTTTCAATGAGTGGATGACTTATTGGAGGGCTGTGATTTTTGAATGAGAATAGTGTTTGGGTGAATTTGGTTGAAGTGAATCAGGGATTCGATTTTGTGTTTAGGACGCGGTTGCATCTAGATAAATTTGGTTGAAGTGAATCAGGGATTCGATTTTGTGTTTAGGATGCGGTTGCATCAAGATAAATTTGGTTCTAAATTGCCTACATACCCTTTGCGGGATCAAACCACATGTAGTTCTGGCATTTAAGATTTAAATGGGTAGATGACCCATTTATTTTGAATTTGTGTTTGGGAGAGGTTTTAAAGCCCTTGAATTTGGTTTGGACTTTATTTGTGTGATTTGGAATGGATTAGATTTTTGTGGTGTTGGGAGAATTTGACTGGAGTTAGTGATTCATTTGGGACTGGCTGAATTTGACTGGTGGAGTCAGGGATTCTGTTTGGAGATGTGGTTGCATCTAGTGAGTCGCTAAACTGCCTACATACCATTTGAATGGATCAAACCATTGTGGTTCGTACTTTTGGGATTTTTGGTTTTATATCGATCTTTTTATTCAACGGAAATATATTTTTGAACCCGTCGAAAGAACACATTTTTTTTTTTCTGGGTGGACACCCGATTTTAGTAGAGCATCCACTGCTTTGATTTGGGCACCCAAATGTGTCGAGCTTTGAAATGGGCTCTGGCATTAAAAATGGGTTTTGTGCTGCCTCTTTAATTTGTCGATGAACACTTCCGACGGGCCGGAGGTGAAATGATATGGACACCCAATGTAAAACCCAGCTCATGTCTCCGACAAATTTAACCCCAGAAGCCACTTGGTAGACGTCATCTCCACTTTGGCAGATCAAAGTGAGATTGCATCAACTTGGATTAGAGATTGCATCGGAGATGGAGATCAATTCTATCAGCTCGATTCAGAGGTGGAGTCGTAATATCCTGCCCCATATGAGTAAAGGGGGTTATCATCCTGATTCTGCACTTCAAACAATCCCGGATGTGTATTGGGTAGCGACGCTTTCTTGTTGAGCCTCTTTGATTCAGAGAGAAAAGTTTCTGACAATTAATCTTGCTTGTTTTCAATTGCCAGCACTCTTTATCAAAATTTGGGGCAATTTTTGGTCTCCGTATTCTTCCATTTCCTTTGCTAGGATTGCATTGCTTCTCTCCTGAACGCCTGGTGAGCACTAGGACAGGTAACTGCTACCTCATTGAAATTTGTTGTCTTGTAGCTACCAATCCACATGAATTTCAAGTGCTTGATTAAGACTTTTGTTCTTTGTGTGCAGCCATATCAACTTGAACGTGGCTTCCCAAAAGGTGAGTTGTTACCGTGGCATATAATTCAATTATCAAAGTTCAATTGATTTATATTTGTCTGCAACACCACCGCTTGGTCTCTTTGTTTTATACCGGTACTTGTCTTTTTTTGCTTCAAAAGATTATCCACCATGATTAATTAAGGTAGACTAGTAGCCTTTGCATTATGCCTTGATTTTGTTTTCTTTTGATTGAGAAAAGACCACGTAGCTAGGCATCTTACTTGGTCTTTTGTTGTTTGACTTGCATGCCATGTGAACTTGCAGCATGCTTTAACAAATCAACCTTTCTTCCCTAGCTTCATAACATACTAGCATGGATGCCCGCGCATTGCCGCGGGTTTTAGAATGAAAATCTTAAAGTTTAGGAGGATAGAGCATCTCGTTAAGAACTAACATACACCATGTTTTACTGAAATTCAGTGTTCAAAAACGGCTTACAGTTGCTGTTGAAACAGCTTGCCAAAAATAAGCTGTTCTACTTATAGGCTAACACTTAATTACAACAAATACCTAATCTGGTTGCCAAAAATATGCGATGATGTCCATTAGCACATATGCATGCTGAGATGATGTTAGCCTAGTGATGACCAGTAGTGGAGGTTGTCCAAAAAGTTGCTTCCTGTAACACTTCAGTCCAGTTTTTCTTTGCTGATGATTTCTGTTGATGATGTTGCTGATTCAATACTGGCTTATCTATCGCTGTGAAAGTAGCTTCTCTATTAAACGAAAGCTGCGATTCTATTTTAATTAGAGCAGAAAGGTAGTCAATCGAACACCAATTACCTCCAGATCATTTTTTTTTCCGTCAATGTCACTCCCCGTACAGTCAATCAGCAGTTGGTATGGTTGTTGGCTTGGATGAATTGCTCTTTGACTGTAGGAGACAGTGACTACAGTGACATTGATGAAAAAAAAAAAGTGAAGGAAAAGAAGTGTTCACGAAAAAAAAAAAACCAAGTGTTTGTGAAGACACCAAATGAAAAACTGCTCACAGAACACACCTCAAATGTAGATTTTTTATCTTCTGATTCAATAGAGAAATGTGACCCAGACAGTTTTGAACAGAATTTTATATCAGAAAACAAAAGACTCCAAAAAAATTGCTTGAAGCATCGTATAAACAGCATGTGTAGTAGCATTTTAAGCAACATAATTGGCCACAGAATTTTGTCTTATACCTAAAAGTAACATGATGATTAATCCTTAATTACTTTCCTTAATCTATTGCAAAGGGGGAAGAATCTATATAATCATTGTTTGCTGGTAGCTACAAATAAGCCACATTAGTTCTGCCAGATTGGCCATGCATACAACTTATCTTTTTCTTTTTTTAATAGGTAAACTAAGCAATAGCTGAAAACTACTTGATTGACCTCTTACATAGTTATCCATAACTATAGGTATAAAAAGATGAAAATCAGGTTTTACATGTACTTTTAGGCACTATTTTCTGCCCAGTATTCCCTCTCGCCCTCCTATATAAGCAAGCATTTCAAACTTCAAAACCATTTTCTATTCCAGCACTCCTCAGTGCCCTATTTCAACATGTTGCTCTCGACCATGCACATTTAGGGTTTAGGCATGCAAGATGAAGTCATGCATCAACACATCAGACTATTACTGTATGATTTTTTATTTACCGGTTACTACATCAATGTGGTTGCCACAAATGCTATAGCCACAGCCTACTCCTTCCATATCAATGAAAGCATAAAACTGAATTCAACACGTACACATTAAAGCATATACTAATAGCTAATACCATTTATGAACTCCACAAAAGATGTATACATTCGAACAGTTCTACCAAAGAAAAGCATAAAGAAAGAGATTACCAGCTTTCCCTCAATTCCGAATTGGAGGAACCAAATGTTTTGACGTGGAATGAATCTAAATTCTCTCTGGACAGGGATCGGATGAGGACAAAAATATCTAATATCTGTTCCGATCACACAACCAATACTCATTAAGGCACATAAATACAAACTCATTCATCTTCTATTTAATTGATCAAGAAAACTTCTTTAGCAACTATATATGAGACACATTAAAATATTTGTCCTCAACAAAATTTACATACATTCATCAAATGATTCATAAGCCAACTGTCCTTTATATCAGATATTTCTTAAAGAAAACCAGATAGGCAAATATTGTTCGGATTCGTTCCAATAGTGGTTGATCTCTTTGAGTTGGTATATTGATGTAGCAGAATATATGTGGTTGCTATTTAACAAAATGCTGCATATGTTTTCTATTTCTTTGATCTACTCATCTATTGTACCATTATCTTTAAAGCTGAACCTATTACCTATAATGCAATTACCTTAGGTAGATAATAGTAGCCAAGTCAAAAACAATACCAACTCCAGATCTCCCTTCTTCCTACGCCCCAATTTCCCTGCAAAGGAGTGAAAGGATTAGATATCTCAAGTGAGCTAATCTTCCTCTACAAATTAACACTTCTGTTTGAGTATACAGCCAAGGGATTCCTCTTTTATACACTATAGTAAATTGAAAAGATATACTCAGGTGACCTGATCTTCCTTTACAAATTAACACTTCTGTTTGAATATACAAACAACGGATTCCACTTTTATGCACTATACTAAATTGAAAAAAATATATTAATATCAAAAAGACATCAGTATGATTACTCCAATGCTTTTAACTTTACATGAAACAAATATTTATGTGCTTTGAATTTGATAACAAATGAAGATAAAGAAAAGAAAAGCAATGTTTTTTAGTAAGCATAAAACTGAAATGTTTTTAGCAAAAACTGAAAGTACACACTGATGTTTA
>LYNE01001718.1:17464-44203 GCA_001662545.1 Rosa x damascena
AATCAAATGGTGTTTCCCCGTAACAAGGGATCGTAATTAAGAGACACATTCTGTCTTGAATGGGTCGAACCCAAAATAATAAAAACTCTATACTTTTAATGAATACGAGTGAAATTATGTTGGATGACATTTTCGCCCACTTTGTGCAAATTTTTCCTCAACACACACCAACAAGGAAATTTCAGGTTTGGTAAGTCCCAAATTCAATGTTATAGATGTGGAAATATTGGGCACAAATCTATTGAGTGTGGAAATGGTGTTGAATACTACAAAGGGAGGAGCAATTATGCAGAAGTAGATGAGGAAGGAACCTTGTTGTTATCCTTCCAATGTGAAGAAAAAACAAAGCAGAATGAAAGCCCTGATATTTGGACACTGGAGCAAGCAATCACATGTCCAGTGACGAAGACATGTTCGTGGATCTTGATGAATCATTCAATGGCAAGATCACATTTGGAGATAAGTCCCGTGTTGCTGTTAAAGGGAGAGGTAAAATCTCAATTTATTTGAAAGATGACGCAGCCAGGAATTTATTTCAAATGTTTATTATGTGCCCTCACTGAAAAACAATATTTTGAGTTTTGGTCAACTTCTGGAGAAAAGATATAACATTCTGTTGAAAGACTTTTGTCTTTGAATTAGAGATAGAAGGAATAAGCTAATTGCCAAAGTTCCAATGATGAAGAATAAAATGTTCTTGCTGAAACTGCAAACTGAATTGGCAAGGTGTCTAAAGGCTTCAGTCAAAGACTCTTCTTGGCTTTGGCACTTGAGATTTGGGCAAGTGAATTTTGAAGATTTGTTTATGCTGCAAGAAAATATGGTGAAAGGCTTACCAACAAATCATTCTACAAATCACTTATGTGAAGGGTGTCTTCTTAAAAAGCATTTAAGAAAAAGTTTTCCTAAGGAGGCAACTACAAGAGAAAAAGAGCCACTGGAGATTTTTTTTTTTTTTAACTAATGAGGATTAGATGATATTAACCCCTCTGCAATGGTCTGAAAGGGATGCCTAAGCACCCACACAGCCCCCCAAGGGGACCACTAGCTACAACCAGGGGCCCACTGCCCGTTCCTCGATAGAAATTTTATTAATAAAAAGGTGACCGAAAGGCCAAAGTACATGAGGTGGGGGACTAGACCAAAACCACCTAAAAAAAGAAAGGCCACTAGAGCTTGTTTATGCTGATGTCTACGGCCCAATCAAACCAAGTTCTTTTGATAAGAATAATTATTTTTTGCTACTTATTGATGATTTTAGCATAAAAATTTGGGTGTATTTTTTAAAAGAGAAATCGGAGGTGTTTGGTGCAGTCAAAAAATTCAAGGCTGTTGTTGAAAATATGAGTGGCTGCAAGATCAAGGCATTGAGATCTGATCGCGGAGGGGAATTCACTTCAAATGAATTTCAAAAAATTTGTGACAACAATGGAATTCGCCGCTTCCTAACGGTGCCATACTCTCCTCAACAAAATGGCGTTGTGGAGAGAAAAAATAGAACAATTCTCAATATGGCTCGAAGCATGATGAAGAGCAAGAGCATGCCAAAAGAATTTTGGGTTGAAGCAGTGGAGTGTGCAGTTTATATTTTCAATCAGTGTCCTACTAGAAGCTTGTGGAATCAAACACCCTAAGAAACATGGAGCGGAAGAAAGCCCAGTCTTCCATTTAAGAGTATTTGGGAATATTGCATATACTCATGTACTAGACCAAATGCGTTCCAAATTGGATGACAAACGTGAGAAGTTTATTCATTGGCTATGATGCTTCCCCCAAAGGCTACAAATTTTACAACCCCAACAAAGGTAAGGTTGTTGTTAGCAGAGATGTGGAATTTGATGAAGACGACAGCTGGAATTGGGAAAATCAAGAAAAAGATTACAATTTCTTTCCTTTTTGGGAAGAAGAAGAAGAAGTTGCGCAAAGACATGAAGAGGAACAACAAACTCCTCCTCCATCACCAATTCAAGATGATTCACCACCAAATACAGGACGTCAAGGAAAGAAGAGCTTGAATGAAATCTATGAGGTAGTTTTACCGGTTGATGATGTTAGTTTATTTTGCTTATCTGCTGAATGTGAGCCAATAAGATTTGAAGCAGCTGTTCAAGAAAAGAAATAGAGGAAAGCAATGGATGAGGAGATTGAAGCAATCAAGAAAAATAATATGTGGGAGCAAACTGCCTTGCTAGAAGGCCAAAAGACCATTGGAGTAAAATGGGTCTACAAGGCCAAGAAGAATGCAATTGGAGAAGTGAAGAGGTACAAAGCAAGGCTTGTTGCCAAGGGTTACAACCAAAGACCTGGCGTCGACTATGATGAGGTATTGGTTCCTGTTGCTAGATTGGAAATCATAAGATTGGTTATTTCTTTGGCTGCGCAAAATAAATGAAAGATTTATCAATTGGATGTGAAGTATGCTTTTTGTGAATGGAATGTTAAAAGAGGAAGTGCATGTTGATCAACCCATGGGGTATGTCGTGAAAAGGCATGAAGATAAAGTGCTTCGTCTCAAGAAGGCGCTCTATGAGCTCAAGCAAGCACCAAGAGCATGGAATAGCATAATTGACAAGTATTTTAAAGATAATGGTTTCAACAAGTGTCCACATGAACATGCTCTTTATGTGAAGGTGAATAATGATGGTGATATGTTGTTGGTTTGCTTGTGCATAGATGATTTAATTTTTACTAGCAATAATCCAAGGATGTTTGAAGATTTCAAGAAAGTAATGACCAGACAATTCGAGATGACAGATATTAGGCTCATGTCATACTATCTTGGCGTTGAAGTGAAACAAATGGAGGAAGACATTTTCATTTCACAAGAGAGCTATGCAAGAGAAGTCCTCCAAAAATTCAAGATGGATAAGTGCAATCTTGCAATCACACCTGTAGAGTGTGGAGTGAAGTTATCCAAACATAATGTTGGTGAAAAGGTGAATCCAACTACTTTCAAAAGTTTGGTTGGAAGCTGGAGGTATCTAACATGCACTAGACCTGATATTCTTTTATGGAGTTAGTCTTGTTAGCCATTACATGAAGGAGCCAACTAGCACCCACATGAAGACAACCAAAAGAATTGTTCGTTATCTCAAAGATACGTTTGATTTTGGTATACTTTATTCACCAGCAAATGATTTGAAACTTGTGGGTTATAGTGATAGTGACTAGGATGGAGATATTGATGATAGAAAGAGTACTACAGGATTTGTCCTTTATCTGGGAGATGCAGCTTTCACATTGTAACGCCCCAAATTTTGAATAAAGAAATTCGAATCCGAAACGCGATAACTTAACAAGCATAAGAAAACACTTAGAAAATTCTTCATTTAAATTAAGCGATAAAACAAACCGAGCTCACCAACATCAATACGGACTCGTTCTTTAGGGTCACATATTAATTTACAAAGAGTTTACAAATTAATTGAATGACAATTCAATAAGTAAACACACTCACTACACAGTGGAAGAATAAAACTAGCATACACTTCAATGTCCAAGCTACAACAGCAACCAACCCTCAGCTTAGATGACTGTTACTCCGACCTGCACAATAACCCATACACCATGGAATAGTGCACCGGGTTGAAACAACAAACCCGGTATGCTTTTGCAAGCTCGTGTGAGTAAACCTAAATAACCCCAAAAATGTCTTTCCGACTCGAGGACAACAATCAACACAATGATTAATTCTAACAACAAAATCCTTTTTTCTTTTCTTTTCAGGATCACACATGTCACAACCGTGACAAATCAAATCATTATAAATGAAAACCGGTAATCCCTGCATAGAAATTTAGTTCAGGAAATCACCAACAGTATACAAACCAAAACCATAGTAATCCCTGCATATAGTTTAGTTCAGGAGATTACATTTAAAATCAAACAATTACAATGAAACGGAAAATAGATAAAGAAGTCAAACAACTCACACTAAAGTCGATCATCACCAATCAACTCCAAATAAATAATCTCACAACATGACTCGTTTTCAGAACTCGACATCTTTTCCCCCTAAGGTAACATACATCACTAAAGTGATAAAAATCATATTATTTTCACTCACCCATGATATGAAAATCAAGTCCCTCTTGGACAATAAAAGAATGAAACCATTTGAAACTGTCTTTTAAAAATGCGTATTCATGAGTCCCCAAGTAACCACATGTTACCCCCATTTCATACTATGGCAGACAGACTAGATCTCTAACTGAATCGTAGCCTGTCATCTCAGCCTAGGTTCAACCCTACGATAATAATTGCCTCTGTCACTACTGTGACGTGGATCCGTAGATCCGAAAACATTTAAAAGCATGACTCAAAATGTTACATCCATAACTCGATCATATACACTTTCAACACAATATAATCACCAATTACACAAAATATTCCATTTCCGAAAAGAGTAATTGCCCAAAACAATAACTTGAATAAAATCACAATTATTATGCATATCACAATGCCACACCATCAAAATATATATTTCACGTAAATATATATATATATATATATATATATATATATACGTAGTCATCCACTTAGGAATGCCACTAATACCAACTATAGTTCACAATCGCAAAACTCGAGAAAATCATTTTTATACTTTAAATTTCATTTTTCCATACCTGTGAACCGCAGTCCTATGAACCGTAGTCGATCGATTTCATATCGTTTAAAACAAATATTCATTTTCGAAAACGATTTACAATTTATCACATAATTCCGAATAATAAGTAAATTTGTTCGTAAATGAACCACGTGAGATTTATTCACCACTAAATCCAGCTACGTCTTCTTAATAGCCCAAAATCACAAAATCAGAAAATGTTCGCCAACTCAATCCATCAAGCACCTAATCAAATACGATCTCAACTTAGCATAAAATTCACAAAACACAATTGTACGATGATCCAACGGTCGGATCCTCACGGATCGCCCTGTGGATCATCCTTTCCAATTTATACGATGATCCAACTGTCGGATCTTCATCCGAGACCACACAAAGTCATCGGAACACTTCTACGAACAATATATCAGAACTACAAGACGATCAGACGGTTTGATCCTTACGGATCGAAAATCGAAACGATCGAAACCGTAAAATTCCTAACAAATTCATGAGATCTCCAAAAATTATGTATCGTACATTGAAATGTTCGTATCGATGTATAGATTGAAAAGAGGAACAGAAACTGTCCCTGGGGCGGCCGGAAGCCTCCGAAAACCATCACCACAGGCCGCGGTCAACCACCAAGATATGTGGTGAAATCTACCTGCAACTCTTCGTCTCAACATGCCTAACAACTTTCTCAACTAGCATCAAGTCTAAATCAAAGGTTAAAAGGTCGAAAACTACCTCTAAAGCCACTGAGATCAGGATTTTCCCAGTTTTCCGGCGAGCTCCAGTTCTCTGTCCACGGCTCACTTGATCAGCTCGAATCCTTTGAGGAGCATTACCAGCATCTTCAGGTGACTCCAAAAAGCCAAGTGACTCAAGCTATGGTGGCTAGATGGCGGAGATATCGGCGTTGACTTAAAATGCAAGTACGATCAGGTTTGCTTTGCTGCACCGTGTAGCTGCCGAGATAGACCGAGCTACTGCCACAAATGGTTGCGCAAGGTTGAGGCGAAGCCAATGCACTTGGTTTCACATCCAATGGTGGCCCGTGGAGGAAGATATCACCAGTGGAAGGAAATCAGCAATTTCCAGTCGCGGAGAGAGAAACGGGTTCCCGATTTCCAATTTAGGAAATTTAGGGTTTTTCCCATTTTTCTGGAAAATTTTCTATTTAACAAAAATGGAAACTTTTTCCGATAGCTATAACTTCTTCATACGAACTCCAATTTTCGCGTTTCACATGTCCACGAATGCGTATCGACGCGCTCTACAGCTTTCATGAAGGAAGTTAATTTTCACATAATCCTAACGTATAAAATGTCAACTCTTTTGACCCCATGAAAATAAAATGTTTCGAGTAATTAATCGTCCGAAACACTTTCGCTCCACCCTTGAACTATGCAATCGTACCAATGAACACTTTATTAATTCCAGGAAATTTCGGGAAATTAATAACGAATTTCCGGGGTATTACACACATGGACTTCAAAAAAGCAACCCATTGTGACACTTTCTACTTGTGAGGCGGAATATGTTGCTGCAACATCATGTGTTTGTCATGTATTTGGCTTAGAAATTTGTTGAAAGAGCTTAATTTGGCATAAAGGAAGCTATTGAAGTCTGCATTGACAACAAGTCTGCAATAGCTTTGGCTAAGAATCCAGTGTTCCATGAAAAGAGCAAGCACATTGACATAAGGTATCACAAAATCAGAGAATTTGTGAGCAAGAAGGAGATTCAGCTCAAGTTTGTCAAGTTAGCCGATCAAATTGCTGACATCTTCACAAAACCTTTGAAGATAGTGACATTTAGCAAATTGAGAGCTTCACTTGGAGTCGGTCCAAAACCTAAAAGTCATGTTTAAGGGGGGATGTTGGAAAATAAACATGTCCTTAATTAGTTGTTATTTGGTGTTTAATTAGAGGGTTAATGTGTGAGTTACATGCATGAGTTAGTGGGTGTAATGCATGAAATAATGGACATTTCCGTTATGTAAGTTAGTGGTCAATCATGGTGTAGTGGGTGATTATGATAGAGAGTTATGAGTCAATAAGTTAGACGTCGGTTATAGACGTTATAGAGTCTATAATTATTTAGTGTCCTATATATTGCATGAGTTGCATGTAATCATTTGTGTGCATTATAGTGAAACATTCTCTCTTCCATAATATTGAGTGTGTGTATTCTCCATCCAGTTCTAACATGGTTTCCGTTCAATTTTGAGGAAGAGCAAAATTTACTAATCAATCCATGGAAGAAGATAATTTTTTAAATATAATTTGTTGAAATCTATCACAAATCAATAGGAAAAGAAGTAAGGGGTGAGAGAATACAAGTATAGAACTGAGTTTGTTGTCTGCCTTTGTTTGACACAAGAGAGTATGAAAAGAAGTGAAAAGAGAATAATGTTGTGTTGTTTGAGGCTAAGAGAAGAGCAGAAATACAAAATAGAAGAAATGACATTTGTTGTGTGGTATGAATTGTATTAGTAGGCATGTAATATAGTGTATGCAAGCCTAAGATAACACATTTAATACCAATAATAAATTGACACCTCAATAAAAAAAATAAAGAAATGAAATGCTATGTATGCAACTCTAGGTATACAATGTTCAAAACCTATAGAAATTGATAGAGTCGCTTTGGTTCAGTTCATTCTGGTTGTTCATATGATCAAACAAAAAATCGGTCACTTCTGATTTGATGTGGTTTCGGTATCAATTGCTTAGTTTTGCCAGTTTCGATTTTCTCACGGATTTGACCGTTTTCAGTGGCCAAAAAGTTCACCCCTATTTAAATATTTTATTTAGGAGGAGATTACCTATCCCCAAATTGCCTATACCTATTATGTTAGTTGCATAATTTTTTTACACATGTACTCTTGCTTAATAGAAAGCATCGCCATCTGTTAAGTTCTCTATTATTAATATAATTCTATTAAAAATAAGGGAAATTTAACAAATGGGCACTCAACTATGACTCATTCAACACTTTGGTCACTCAATTTTCAAATATATCACTTTAGTTACTCAACTATTACTCTGTCAATCACTTTAGTCCTGAAGGGGCATTTTGTCTCACTTTAGTCACTTCTCCTAATCATTTCAATTCAGACTTCTCAATTTTTCACAATTGGTTGGATGGAAATATTTTTGATATTGGGGCAAATAAATTTTTTTTTAATGAAAAAATTAACGGAGTAACTAAAGTGAATAACAAAGTTAAAGTTGAGTGGCCAAAGTGATATATTTAAAAAGTGAGTGACCAAAGTGTCGAACATGTAAAAGTTGAGTGACCATTTGTGATATTCCCCCTAAAAATAAAAGTTTATTTACAAAAGAAAAAGTTAATAATGAATGCAGTACACTCTTCACGTGTCTATAATTCTTCTTCTTCATGCTCCTCTCTCTACTTTTACAAACCAAAACAAAGAGAATGCATCTTTATTTTGTGTTGTCCAGTGGTCTTCTTGTCTTCCCTTAATTTTCCATACACCTATATCCACAGGTTCGGCAATAAATTTCGAATGAACCTATCAAAAACCACCACTTATTCATGGATCAACATTTAATGCACAAGTTATCTTCTATAATCAAATTCTCAATTACAGTTGTAAAGTCCATCCAGATCTACATGCACTAAGAATCTTGTGGCGCTCGATCAATCTTCAAATAATCGAATGTGTCATCTAATTCAACAAGATAATTTAAATGTTGAGCAAATTGAAGAAAGAGGAAGAGATTCAATTGCAATTTTAATTCAAATCTAATATTTTTTACAACAAGTAATTACGCCACCACTTCTTGTAGTCATGGAAACCCATATCCTAATTTAACATCTTAAGAGCAACTTTACCAGCCTCGCCAAAATTAATTCTACGCTATTTTAGCGAGCGTGAGAGGCGGCAAATAGCAAAATCAGGCCTCTAGCAGACTCGCTATATCGTTCGCCAAAATGGTTTTCGCTACTACGCTCGCCAAATCTAGGAGAGGAGAGAGAAATTCGAGACGCTCGCTGTCTCCTCCAACGGGCAAATTCGTTCAAATTGAAACCTCTAGGTAATCATCTTCCTCTTCTCTTGCCTTTCTTTCTCCTTGGTGTTCTTCGATTTCAAAACTTTTTGGTTTGGGCAACGGAAATTTGTGGCGAAATTCAAACCCTGAAAAAGGGATTTGGGGCTATTCTCGTTTTTTGTTTGGTAAGCATGAAACTTGTTTGATTAATCAAATATCTAGAATCACTGCAATTTCTTGGAACTTAAGTACGTTGGTGGGTATCAGATTATGGGTGTAAATCAGATTTGAATCAGATTAATTGATGTTTTACTCAGTGATATGCTTTTATGTCTTTAATCTGTTACTTCTAGAGGCTTGTCTATATATGTGTATGCTTTGGACAATGGTTTTTATAACATATCATGCCTATATGTATATGTTGTGGAATTAAAAGATAAGTGGGAATGAATTGAGAGCTGATGATTACGGGAATGAATTGAGAGTTGATGATTACGGGAATGAATTGAGATGTGATCATTTTGGGTCCAAACAATGCCTATATGTATATAGATCTTTTCTTGGCTAGTCTATACATGATTTGATAATGCAAACCATAAAAGAAGAAGTATGCAGCAGCAAGATGGTCTAACTTGGTTATTTTATCACATGGTGTCTGGTTTTGTTCTTCATCTCTTCTAGTGGTGGAGGATTGTTATTGTATAATTTGACCTTTTCATTGTCGGTTTTTCTTGGAGTCATGTTTTAGGTTATAATGGGATCTGCTTAGGGCTATGGACTATCTCTTCTAATTTGGTTGTGTGTCCTTATTTATGTGTTCTTTCAGTGCTTGTATTGATGAGGTGCTTGGGTTGTTTCCCTGGGTTAATATATATATATATATATATAGAGAGAGAGAGAGAGAGAGAGCACAAGCTGTACTTTTGTAATTGAGCAAGAACTGAGTCTCTTTGATATGATTACCTGAATTGTATGTTATTCTCAATTCGATAGGTGAGCAAAATAGTTTGTTTATTGAGTTAGTTCTCATTTAGAGGTCACTCCCACTAATGAAGAACATGTCATATTCATGGATGCCAGATGATCACAGATGCAAACCATAAAAGAAGAACCACTCTTTCGATGCCATGAAACCTAAATTTTAACATTTTACAATTTGTCTTGTTACTTTGCTTTGACATGTTCTCTAAATGTTTTCTTATGTTGATTATCAATTCCTATACATGTAGATGGATTCTGCTCAAGTTCCCAGTGTTGCAATAGATTTAGGAGAGGATATTTTAAATTATGCCAACTATCCTCAATGGAAGCCCAGGGCGTAATGATAATATGTTTTCAACGCTTGGTTATCCTGCATCTGGTGATGCTATTAGCTATAGTCAGAACCCTATTCAAAGTCAAGTTGTTGTTCAAAGTGAACCCAAAACCACAAAGAAAGCTAAAAGAGCCAAGAATTTCTCCATTCAAGAAGACAACCTTCTTGTGTCTGCTTGGCTCAATACTACCCTTGATCCAGCAATAGGAAATGATCAAAAAGGTGCTGCTTATTGGAAAAGAATTTGGGAGTATTTCTATGCTAAGAAGAACTTTGAACTAGAGTGTGATCGTAATCAGGGTTCTCTCATGCATCGCTGGTCTGGAATTCAACTGGATGTGAACAAATTTTGTGGCTATTATGCTGAAATTGAAAGGACAAGAGCAAGTGGTACAACTGAACAAGATAGGGTAATCTAAATTACCAATGTGATATATTCCAAGTTACATAGTATAGAATAACTAACTCTATTTTGTTTTTATGTTTGTTCAGATTGTGGAAGCCAAACAAAAGTTTAGGAGGGAGCGAGGATACAACTTTACATATGAGCATTGTTGGCATGTGTTGAAGTTCCACCCGAAATGGAACTTGGAACTCTCTAGGAAAAAACCAAAGAAAACTCATGCTACTGCTCCTGCTACTTCGTCTCCTATCACTCCTGCTAGCCTAGATACAATAGATTTAGCTGATGGCAATGTTGAAGGTAATGGGTCTCCATGCTTGGAGAGGCCTATAGGCAAAAAGGCTGCCAAGACCTTGGCAAGGAAAGCAAAAGCTAAAGAGAAAGTGGAAGCAGCCCAATTTGAATTAGGAGAATATTATGCTCTGAAAGTTGAACATGCTCATAAGGATGATGAGCAATTTCAACTGATGTATGATGCAGAACAAGAGAACATTAAGCTGAGGAAACAAGAACTTGAAATTCAAGTTCGAAAAGAGGATAATGCAATAATGGCAATTGATACTTCTACAATGGAACCAATGCGGGCAGAATATTTTAAAGGACTTCAACAAGAAAAAGTAACCGTTGAGATCAATTTTTCACATAATAAAAAATAGCCGTTGAAAAATCTAATTCATAATTTGAAATTCAAAATTAAATATTCAATGTTAGAGCTATAATAGAGAGCATTGGTGCAGACGTGTTTTAAAACTGGCAAGCCAAAATAACTTTTTAGCTATTTTAGCTAAAAAATAACTAAAATATGGCTAGCATTGCTAAAGATGCTCTAAACTCTCCTACTAAACCCAAAAGATAGAATACACACTTCAAAATTAAATTTTTGGATTTTTTAGTCAGAGAAGTTTGGGACACGAACATTAATGGGTTTCCTTGAGAAAGAAACGATGTTATTAGGATTTGAGTTTCGATGGCAAACCCATGATAGTAGCTTTTCGGTCTCAATGAGAGAGAGAGAGAGAGAGTATGCCACAGAGAAAAAAAATTAAGCTTTTGCCTTTATTTACTTAATTATATGTAATAGTAGATTTTAATGGTTTTAGCTCGCTGTTAGTAAAGAAATACGTGGTCTAATATGATTGCTGAGGCATAATGGATATAGAGAAAATGGGGATAGGTGATATCCTCCTCTTTTATTTTGAACCATAATTAAGTGTGTGACGGTCTCAGAGCATCTCCAATGGGTTCTTTATAAAATCTCTATTATGTGGCTTTAAAAGTTAAAATCTCTATAATTTTTCTTCCACAATTCCAACATGTTCTTTATTATTCTCTATAATTTATTATACATGGTTAAAATATATAGTAATTTTTTTTTAATTTTAAAAAATTTGATCAAATAATTAATGATAAATAAATATAATTTGGAGAGAGAAGAGAGAAAAGAGAAAAAACTTCCTAAAAAATAATTCCCTATAAATTTTAGAGCTTGCTGTACGTACAGAGATTTTCGTTTTCTCACTCCTCACTTTCTCTAAAAAGAAGATAGTATAGGAAGATATAGGAAAATTCTTAGAGAAGGGAAAAAAAACAATATATAGAGAAGTTGTTGGAGATGCCCTCACCTTCTAGCTTTCCTTGAACTAAATCCTCGTATAAAATGTGTCACTGCTATGAGGTATGTTTTTTTTTTATTAATGGACAGTCACGAGGTTATCTGACTCCCACCAGGGGCCTCAGACAAGGGGACCCCTTTCACCATATTTATTTTTATTTTATGCTGAGGTTCTTTCTGCTTTACTGGAGTGTAAAGTGGCTAATAGAGATTTACAGGGAATTAAAATTTGTGAGGGTGCTCCGGCAATTCATCACCTTCTCTTTGCTGATGATTGCTTGCTTTTTGGGAAAGCTACTTTGGGTGAATGTCACCTTATTCAGTATGTTTTGAATGATTATGAGTTGACATTTAGCTAACAGATTAATTTCTCCATGCCAAGAACAGTATTGTGTTTAGTGAGAGGGTTCTTGATGTAGATAAGCTTGCTTTGGCAGGTTTTTTGGGGGGTGACAATTAAAGCTAAGCAAGAGAAATATCTAGGGCTCCCTACTTATTTGGAGAGGAACTGAACAAAGTCTTTTGCTTATATCAAAGAAAGTTGGAGTAAGAAAATAGCCGGTTGGTAGGGGAAGCTTCTAAGTGGGGCTGGTAAAGATTTATTGATTAAGGTGGTGGCACATGCTCTACAATCTTATGCTATGAGCTGCTTTTTACTTCCAAAGGAACTCTGTGATGATTTGCACTAAATGTGTGCTAAGTTCTAGTGTGGAAGTGTTAAGAGAAAATCTGCACACTGTGAGCGTAAATGTCACCCAACATAATTTTACTCGTATTCATTAAAAGAATAGAGTTTTAATTATTTCGGGTTCGACCCATTCAAGACAGAATGCGTCTCTTAATTATATTCCCTTGTTACAGGGAAACACCCTTTGATTCCATTTATGAAGAAACCAATTGTGGATGTGTGTTTGTTTATTTGTTATTGCGGCTGCACCCGGATATTTGAATGGGTTGCCTACATACCCTTGGAGAGGGATCAAGCCACTTGTAGTTCAAGAATTCCAATGGGTGAATGACCCATTTGAGGGTATTGCTTTTGGAATGTGAATAGTGTTTGGACGAATTTGGTGTAAGTGAACCAGGGATTCGATTTGTTTTGGATTTGTTTGGAAAGGATGTGACGTTTCCTGGTGTTTGGCGGAATTTGACTGATGAGGTCAGGGATTCGGATTGGATGAACCAGGGAGTCAGGGATTTTGTTTGGACTTGTGGTTGCATCTAGTGGGTTTTGCTAGATTGCCTACGTACCCATTGTGGGATCAAACCAACCGTAGTTCATAAGAATTTGTATTTCTGGTTTTGTACCATCTTTTGTGTTCGACTGATGTATGTATTTTTTTGAATCCGTCAAATGTATTTCTTTTGCAGACGTTCAGATTGTGGAGTGTCTGTTGATTTGATCCAGACCCAATGTACTGAGATTTGCAATGGGCCTTGTGATTTGGAATGGGCTTTCGGCTGCAAATTAATAGGGCTCGAGCTTTCAAAGTAGACGGGCTCAAGTAAACAAAGCAATTTGGACACCCATTGTGAAGAGTTTACACTGAGTCATCGCTTGTCATTTTGACGAGTTGGGTTTTCATTTCGGAATTCAAGATCTGAAGTGAACCTCTGTAGACTGGGCTTGCTTCTGTTTCTTTCGTAGGAGGCCCAATGACTCGGCATTTTGAGAATTCCGGAAACTCTTCACTTTCTTCTGAAATTAATGATTGTATGCTTTTGTCGAACCATTAATTTCTATTGTATCCACTGTTTGATGAAACTTTGCTGTAGGACTTAGAATTAATGGACATATATTTTATAAATCCATCAATTGTTCTGTCCCATATCAACCTTTGAGAAGTCTTGCGTATTTGTTCCAGAAGCCTTCTGAAGAACCATACAAAATGCTGCCATTTGACTTGTGAATTTTTGTCAAAGAGGGCACTATGTTCACGTGGTGCATACGAATAGCTAGCACTAATATTAAGACTTGTATGATTAACTTTTTAGCATAGGAATTATGTTTTCCTTTTGTGAAAGCTGTGAGCAAAAGAACATGAAACGTGGCTTCTCAAGGATAATCATGGAGATCAATCATGGTTCAAGCTTGGTTAGGACAAAAATTGCCGCTCCAGACTTATCATCTTGCATGTGCTTGACCTGTTGGTTTAATTGAAACCCCACAACTTTACAAAACATTTTTTTCTTCTAATTCCTTGCGGCTTGCCTTAGGAAATGTTTGAAGTCCATCATATTAGTGCAACTTGACCACTCTGTTGTGGCCTTCAATTTCTGACTTGAATATTCAACTTCATTTTCTCTGTCTGTTCTTTGTGAAGACAGAGAACAACTGATGGACTTTTGAGGTCGTTTGTGAACGGTTGAGGTCGTTCGTGAACGGCCTTATCTTGGTCATCAAACAGCGATAGCAATGACACCATGTGAGGGGGGCTCTTTAGCATTAAACGCGGCTGTTTATAAACAACCTCTATTATGTTTAAAGAGTGATGGCAGCAGCGTCTTTTTTTTTTTAGGATTTAGCATTGGAATACGGTTATTCATGAACAACCAAATTCTCCAATGCATTAAATTTACAACACCATTCGGGAGGAATTTTGAGCATTGAAACGAGGCCGTTTGTGAACAACCGTTTTGTTTCATTGCGTTAAGAATTGGAGAGCAGCAACAATGTCATTTCGACGAAGAACTCTAATGACAATGGTCGTTCATGAACGGCCTATTAGAGCTTTGGAGGTCACAAGACATAGAGGATTAACTGGAGAGACTTCACAGGGAAGGCAGATTTATACCTGCAGCTTTCTTTCTCTGATAGCTCTTCTTCTCTGTTTCGTTTTGCTGCGTCTCCTCCTCTGCTTTGTATTTATCTTATTCTCTCTGTATTTCTTTTTTTTTTCCTCTGCCCTCTGTAGTGTTTTTTTGTCCTCCTTTGCTGCGTATCTTTCTATTTCTCTCCCCCTCTGCCTCGTCATGGTCTGTTTAATTTATACATCAAAGTCGATCTTGATCGGATAAGGTTTGAACTCATATTTGAATTTGAGTGTTTGTAAACCATGTTGATCCGTTAATCTCCAAAGCATGTGTATATATTGACCAGTCAATTTCAATTTGAATTTCTGCATGCATGTTTCACGTTTCCATCCTATCATTATCTTTCAAGATTGATAATTGTAGTTTGATTGGATAACAACATTTTGAATTGTATGATAGCTGATCACCATTTTTCTTTTGCCGCTTCATTTGCTTTGTCAACATAGAGTCTTCATATGATAGGGAGTCTACCCACCAAGTACTCCTAAGCCAAGTAAGCTGGGCTTTAAACTGGACTGATATAATTAATAATATTTTTTTTTTTGGTTTCAACAGATGCCCCCTCAAGCGTCGTGATGGAATAGCTTTGCGCGTACGAGGCTTGACACTTTTCTTTGAAATGTGCCTTCTGACAAAGTTGATTTCATTTCAACCTATCCTCCTGTGATTTGTAGTTTATACTCGTACAAGGAGTTCTTTAGAGGTGCAAGGCTTTGTGCCATTTGATCACAACATGTTGGTGAAAAGTTTGTGATTTTGATGATTTTGTGGCTGGACCTAGAATTTGAGACTAGACTGCCTATGTACCCAGTCAAGGGATCAAGCCTTACGTAGTTCCTATGAAGGAATTTTTTTGATTGGTAAATGAAGCAACTGTTGCACCTTCGTAGCTCTCATGCTATTTGTAGGTATTAAACTATGTGCTCCTAAAGAGATTTTTCCCTTCTACCCGGATCAGCCCAGAAGGGATTGCACTTCACCAGGATTTTTCTCGAGGAGATTTCCTCTCACTTGAATCTTTCTCGAAGAGCTTTCTCCTTACTTACATCAAGCTGGATGAGATTTCTACTCACTCGGATCTTTATAGAGGAGATTCCACCTCATTTAAATCGACCTTGAGAAGATTTCCCCTCACTCAGATTTGTTTCGAGGAGATTTATCCTCACTTGAATCATCTTGGAGAAGATTTCTCCTCACTCGGATCTCCCTCGAGAAGATTTCTTCTCAAAGAGTTTCATTGACTTGTATTCCTTCCAAGAACTTTGATGACAAGCTGCATCCTTTTGTCATAGGCACATGTTAATTAGGCTTTCATGCTTGGCCAACAACACCCACTGCTTCATTTATCTGATTTTCTCTTTCTTCCTGATTGATTCAGGAATGGAGATATATTTTTGATTGGGTAGCTGCATCTAGTTTTTGAGGCTAGACTACCTACGTACCCCTTTTGAGGGATCAAGCCTTACGTAGTTCCCATAAAGGAATTTTTTTTCCTTTTTCGAAGCACCTTTTGAGAGACCGGTAAGTTCGGAGGTAAATTTGGATTTCACTCTGCCGACGATGTCTCCACCTCAATTTCCTTGTTATTGACCATCTTTTGGATTATGTCTTTCAGAAAAAAAACAATCCCTTGTTAATTGACCTACGATTCGATGATACTGGCAAAATTTGGGTTCGTTGGTCTTGTTGACTTCACCTCGTCATTTCGATTCAGGAAGCTCAATAGCTTGTGCGTTGATGAGCTCACTGAAAATATGTTCGACATCATCATCATCGAAAGAGTATATGACTTCTTTTCTTTCTTTGAGGGTGAGCTTTCTAGACCCTTGTTTTCCTTTGCATGTGTTTGACTTGTTTTCAGTCTTGACAAAGGTTGCCAGCGAGTCATCTGTGTTGTCAACTCCATGGTCTTTAAAGGATGCCCTTTGTGTCATAAACTTTTTTACGGGCAACTTGTCTTTCGACATTACTAGCTTTTGAGACTAGTGCTTCAAATGTTTGAGGCTCTGCGGTGCTAACAAAAGTTGCTATCTCTGGCAAGAGGTTGTTTGAGCACATTTGTACTGTAGAAAGCTCTGTCAATTTCTCCGAGCATTGGAGGTTTAAACTCCTCCATCTGGAAATGAATTCATTAATGCTTTCATCAGAATTCTGTTTAGTGTCAGCCAAGTCGATAATCGAGACTTTCTTTTTGGAGCTGACAAACTGTGCCAAAAAAGCTCTTTGCATATCGTCCCATGTGAGGATAGAACTTGGTTGTAATTGACTATACCAAGTAAAAGCTGCTCCTTTAAGGGACTGAACAAACTGCCTTATTAACAATGCATCTGACTGTGATGTTTCCCCACAGGCTGAGAAGAAATGAGCCAAATGTTCATGCGGAGAGCCATCTACTCCATCGAACTTATCAAAAGTTGGCTTCTGATAGCCTTTAGGGAATGGTAGTGTATCGTAATGAGCAGGGTAGGGTTTCAAGTTCCCAGAGAACTATGGATTTGAGGAGGTGTATACTTCACGGATTCCTTCTGCAATTAGTGTCTTTATGTCTTCAAGACTTGCGATTGTGGAACCATGTCCTCCGATGTTCTTTTCACGATCACTCTTTTCATCATTTTTATGATCGCTTATGTTGGCCATAACAGCCACTTGAGAGGTCAGTGCTGCTATTTGAGCATCTTTTTCTGCTAGCATTTTCTTCATTTCTTCTAGCTGCTCTTCTATTGTTGATGCGTTTGTGACCATAACTGACATAGTCTCAGGCTTTGTGCCGTCATTTGTCTCAAATAATGCTTGAGTATGTTGACTAACAACAGGGACCATATATGGTCTTGATTCTGCTGAAGAGTCCAGGAAGGTCCCCTGTGGTACATTAGCTTGAAATGCCCCCACTGGTATACATGTTTTCTTGGACTTTCCAGTTGTAGAGGCTGTTTTGTTGACCACTAATAAACTCTGTTGGTGGTGTGCCTTAACAACTTTGTCCTCCGGGCCAGATGAGTTGTCAGAGGTTGAGGTGAACTTGACTATCTGAGGTTCGGAAGCTATAGTAGTTGTCGTTGATTGTAGAAGTACTTGTTGTGGGGACTTGAGGCACGGGGCTTCGGGCCTATGTGGTGTAACAACCAAACTGATTGGAATAGACCCGATCATTATCTGAGTACTGACAGGGGCATGGTTAGCATTGAGCGTAGCGGTCTTGATGTCTCTAACATCATGGTTGAGCTTCTGAACATTGCTTGTCAGTGGAGCTTGATCAATGGTGAATGAGACATGGCGTTCAGCTCGTGTTGCTTGTCCAACCTTCGACCCAATAGCTTTAAGCTCTAGGAAATACACTGTAACTTGTCAGAAGCTCAAACATTTATGTTGAGAGAAAATCTGCATACAGTGAGCATAAATGTCACCCAACATAATTTCACTCGTATTCATTTAGTGAATAGAGTTTTTATTATTTTGGGTTCGACCCATTCAAGACAGAATGTGTCTCTTAATTACAATCCCTTGTTACAGGGAAACACCCTTTGATTCCATTTATGAAGAAACCAATTGACGGGATGTGTGTTTATTTGTTTTTACGGCTGCACCCGGATATTTGAATGGGTTGCCTACGTACCCTTGGAGAGGGATCAAGCCACTCGTAGTTCAAGAGTTCCAATGAGTGGATGACTCATTGGAGGGCTTTGATTTTGGAATGAGAGTAGTGTTTGGGACGAATTTGGTTGAAGTGAACCAGGGATTCGATTTTGTGTTTAGGACGCGGTTGCATCTAGATGAATTTGGTTCTAGATTGCCTACATACCCTTTGCGGGATCAAACCATATGTAGTTCCGACATTTGAGATTTAAATGGGTAGATGACCCATTTATTTTGGATTTGTGTTTGGGGAAGGGTTTAAAGCCCTTGCACTTGGTTTGGACTTTATTTGTGTGATTTGGAATGGATTTGATTTTTGTGGTGTTCGGAGAACTTGACTGGAGTCAGTGATTCATTTGGGACTAGCTGAATTTGACTGGTGGAGTCATGGATTTTGTTTGGAGTTGCGGTTGCATCTAGTGGGTCGCTAGACTGCCTACATACCCTGTGACGGGATCAAACCACTGTAGTTCATCATTTGGGATTTTCGGTTTTGTACCAATTTTTAACTCAACGGGTATGTATTTTGAACTCGTCGAGGAAACATATTTTGGCGAACACCCAATTTTAGTAGAATGTCCACTGATTTGAATTAGGCACCCGAATGTGCCGAGCTTCATAGCGGGCCCTTTGATCTCTCAAGATAGGCTAATTTGGATACCCATCTTTCCTTTCCGGGCCTCTAGCTTCATTTTGTAAGTCCTCATTCATGCTCTGACCCATGTATCAGGCCCAGCTGCCTCATGATAGGCCTTGTTCTCCCTCTAGCTGAACTCCTTCTTGGTGTGGTTAACTCGAGCTGATAGAGATCAAATCGGAGATGGGTGTGGATTTCAGTTTGACTTGGAGAGGGAGTCTTGATGTCCAGCTTTATACAAAAGGGGAATCTATTGCCTCGGTCATGCACTCTTCACCGAAGATTAGTGGGTAAGGCTCCTCTCCTCCAGAATCTTATTTTGATTTGGAAAAACTTTAACTAATCTTCATGGTCTATGGTCTACCTTCGCCAGCTCTCGAAGATTCGAAGCCTTCGTACTGTACACCTTTTGGTCTCTGGCAGAATTGCATGTTGTGTGGCTCCTGAAACTGGTAAGAGACCATGACTTTGCAACCTTCCACCACAGCGCCGCTTCAATTTAGCATATTGACTGCTTTTATGCTTCTTTTTCAATGACTTAGACAAAGGTTTTTGTCATTTTGCCATTTAATTCCCCTTTCAAATCGAAGCTGCCGCATGCCATAGTTTATAGATTAGGCCTTAATTATATATAGCATTTGTCTTCATGTCTTGATGACTTTCCGCTGCCAAAACCTGTCAACAAAGGATAAGACCGACAGGAAATGACTTTGTTGCTGCAACTTCAGCAAGTCTGCGACACCACCGCTTGTCTTCCTTTACTTTCTGCCAAGAATTGATTATTACAAAATGAACTCTCATTTCATGCCACACAATGAGCACTAGAGGAATCTTTGTTGCCTTTGAATATTGTCTTCTTTTCTTCTTTTGATTGATAAAAAGACACGTAGCTGGAAAGAAACTTGCTGCACATTTGCTTAATTGGATATTTTGAAAGTTTTTGTCTTTAGTCCAAAGGTACAGCAACATCACGGTTTGACAATCATGCTTAATTGCAAATATCATACTTAATTGCAAATAAATTTTGTCTTGATGTGTATTAATCACTTCATCACTTTTAACCGCCAAGGAACACGAATTCATTACTTTGTCATGGCCTCTTGTATTGTTAAACCACTGCCCCATGATCAAAGTTTCATTAAACTCGTTGTTTCATGGTCCTTGTTGCCTGCTGGCTTTTATTCAAAGCAAGCATGTGGCAAACATTTGCTGCTCGGCTTCATTATATGTATGTTGTGTTCCTTCAAGCATCTGGGAGCAAGTTTGCAGCAACACACTCTGATAGTTATTGTTTCAAGGAGTGTAAAGTTTTGTCTCTGTCATTTTTCATGAATGTCTTCTTCTTCTTCAATTATTCTCTCCATCAGTCTTTCCGAGTTCTTGACAGAGGCATTGTACATGTACATGATGCAGGTGCAAGTGAAGGCAGAATCTTTGACAGCGAAAGCCATTTCCTTGCTGGGATTTGGTGGAGGAAGTGAGTCCGGATTCACATAGAAGTGAAGAGACTTCTGCTTCACGGCTTGGTCTCAGTTTTCTGATTCCTTTCCTTCTCACCTTCAGGTTGTTGGAAGCACTCCAAGAGAACATCAAGGGTGAGCTTTTCTCTCCAAACACCGATTATGATACTGTTTCTGGTGGCTTTCTCCGGGTACCTCACACAGAATGCTATACCTTCTGGGGTACCGATCCAACTCCTAAATCCTGTATCAAGAACACAACGTTAGAGGGGTAAACCGTACCAGACGGTTTACACCTCTCCGATGCCTGAGTGAGAAACTAATAGATGTGTATCAAGTAAATAGTGGACAAAAGAGTTATTACCTGTAAAAGGTGGTTGTGCTAATGTCTTTATACTCGAGCATGGGAAAGGAGTCTCCCCTATCTTCGATGTGGGACACAGATTGTTCTTCTGATGCCATATCAGCCCTCTTGTTGTGTAAATAGATGGGCTGTGCTGGCCTTGCCCCGAGCCTTGGGTGCCCGAGGTGGCATCCTATATGAGCCCCGCCATGGTGGGTCGTGAACCCGGCCTATGGCATAGTACCTGGGAGTACCGATGGGGCCCAGCGGATAGTGCCAAACTTAGTTAAGACTTCCCCAGTATGTACAAGTCCCCCAAGTTCCCGTTCAAGATGTTTATTGGGTGGGGACTTATTATTATTTTGTCTCAAGGTTTGGCACTAGTGTGCCTATAGGGAGTCCCCCAAGTTCCCGTATAAGAGAAATCTTGAGCGGGTTACGCTATAGGTAGATAATCTACGCGCTGGGATAGGATGAGGGTTGAGTCTCCGGTACCAGATGGGGTGGAGAGAGGACTTGGCTCTGATACCCGATGGGGTAGAGAATTTGAGCCTCTGGTACCCAATGGGGTAGAGAGAGAACATGGCTTTGATACCGGATGGGGTAAAGAATTTGAGCCTCCGGTACCCGATGGGGTAAAGAGAGGACATGGCTCTGATACCCGATGGGGTATAAAGAAAGGACTTGGCTCTGATACCCGATGGGGTAAAAAATTTGAGCCTCCGGTACCCGATGGGGTAAAGAGATGACTTGGCTCTGATACCCGATGGGGTAGAGAATTTGAGCCTCCGGTACCCAATGGGGTATAGAGAAAACATGGCTCTGATACCCGATGGAGTATAAAGAGAGGACTTGGTTCTGATACCCTATGGGGTAAAGAATTTGAGCCTCCGGTACCCAATTGGGTAAAGAATTTGGTGCCTCCGGTACCCAATGGGTTAAAAAGAGGACTTGGATTTGATACCCGATGGGGTAAGCGGTGCATGTCAGCCACGTGGGGCAGATTGGGTTGTGCAATAAATGCCCGTCCTCTCATCTACCAATCTCGAGAAATGGGGAGAGGCGTGGGACACGTGTAGCGATCCTGTGGTTGAGGGCTTTTCGGTTTCAATGGCCCTGATGCTTTGGAGATTGAATTTAAGAGGGAAACTGATTGTTTCCCTTCACTTTCGCGAAAAAACTCAGAAAACCTTGAAGATTTGCAGCGGGGAAAAGGGAAGGGCAAGGGAGAAGTGTGCATGCTTGCGGAGTGATCGATCAATCGCCTGTTGAAGAAGAGGTTAGATCTCTCGCTTTGTTTGTATGATTTTGTCTGGTCTCTCGTTTCTGCTTCTGCCATGGATGTTTTCTGTTGTGGGTTTGCCCTTCTGTGTTGTTTGCATAAAGAAAGAACACGAAAAATACTAGTGTGGGTTTTGCTTCTTATTTCAGATTTTTGGGTTTGTTCCATTCTCTGGGTTTTGTTTTGAATTTCTGGGTTTAGCTTGAAGTGGGGAGTAATCCGCGCTTCAAAGTGGTCTTAGATCTGGTTAGGCTAACCCTTGTGCTTCTGATTCCAGATATAGCGAGTTTTTAGGTTTCCGGTATCGTAGTTAGGATGGAATCAGAAACCAGGGGTGGGGATACGGGATCGTCGTACCAGTCCTCTGCCAGGCGAGCTGAAGTGGATATCGATTGGTACTTAGCTCAAGTAGACCAATTAGCAGAGAATACCGGATCCTCGACTGGGGTGTTCTCGGACAGCAGTGAGGAGTCCGACGAGGGTGAGAGCGAGGGTGGATCTGCGGAGGCCCCGGTAGTCACGGTGGCAATTCCCGAGGGCATACCGAAGCCTAGGTATACACTTGCGGACGGGACCGTATGCGACGAACCCGGGAGAAGTATGATGATGAATGAGATCATCGCCATGCCCCGGGGTGGGGAATATAGGACGTGGTGGAGCTTAGGCCTCTCAAGGATGAAGAGATGGCCGCGAATCCTGCCCCGGGGTGGGTGGCGCTGCACGAGAACCAGTTCCACCAAGGGTTATCGCTACCGCTGCCCCGGTGCCTACAGTATCTGTTGCGGATGCTGAACCTGTCACCGGGGCAGTTGACCCCGAATGCTATTCGACAAATATACAGTATGATGGCCATGTGGGATTTGTGCCAACAAGGGTGGCCTTCCGTAAATGAATTCTACGAGGTACACCGGGTCCTGTACTCAAGGAAGTTGTCCTGTGCGGGTACGGTGACATTTGCCGCTAGGGATTACGAACCATTAGTTACCGACATGCCTTCCTCGATGAGCAAAAGGTGGAGGAATAAAGTATTTCTAGCTGGGGGGCGGTGGCAAATTAAAAATAAGAAGTGGTAGCTGACCGGTACCTTCCAAGCTATCGGATACCATATCAGCCCTCTTGTTGTGTAAATAGATGGGCTGTGCTGGCCTTGCCCCGAGCCCTGGGTGCCCCGGGTGGCATCCCACATAAGCCCCGCCATGGTGGGTCGTGAACCCGGCCCATGGCATAGTACTTGGGAGTACCGATGGGGCCCAGCCGATAGTGCCAAACTTAGTTGAGACTTCCCCAGTATGTACAGATACTTTGTGGTTTGTCTTGCTTGGTCAATTCTTTGTGTGGCTTGTTTGCAGGTGGTGCAAGGCCATTTGTTGTGTTGCGGTGGAAAGGAAGGCAGGAGGTAGAAGGCTTTTGGTGGTGACAGTTGTTGTTTTGCAGAACAGATGACATGACATTCCACCAATTGGTCATACACTCATGGATACACATGTATCATATACGAGATTGCGACCATTCGGGGATCTCCATAGGTCCGGTGACAAGAGATGCTGCACAGAAAAAACGAAGTAGCATTGGTGGATCAGAGAGGCCCCAACCTTTTCGTCGTTGGCTTGTCGGCTCCTCCTTAAAACTGCTGAACACTTCTCTTCTCTGCAGCAGGACTTCGTCTCTTTCTTGATGTATTTCCTGTGTGTCCTCTTTGTTGTAGAGAGCGTGCCTTTTTATAGGCAACAATGAATCAGTTTGAGATAGGATAGTTACCAATTCAAATTCAAATTGCAGTTATAATCACATTTGTCAATTTGAAATGAATATAGCAGTAACCAGCTTTCACGTTGAAGCTTCTGGTGGCTTTTGTGAATTTCAAACTTCTTTTATCTTGACTTGGTCTTCCATTTGTAGGAGGTGAAGATTATCTTGTTTTGAAATTTGAAAGTTCACGTGAAGCAAGAAGTAGAGCTGATCATGTTATGAATAAGTCAACATCTTTTGAAACAATATTTGAATGACTTGATCAACTTGGAATTACATGGTCAGTAAGAAGGATTTTATCCAAGCTTGGGGACTTATTCTTTTAACCAACGCAGCAATATCCTTCTTATTTTTTTTCACAAGTCTTATACCTCCGTGGATGAAGGTCATGCCCAAAAACACAGTCTGAATTTTTATGCTTTAACAGGAAGTAAATCCAATGAGCAAAAAATTCATTGAGTGTCATGGGAATGTTGTTGCAATTCTAAAGAGGAGGGTGGTATGGGGTTCAGAGATCTTCATGCCCATAATTTAGCGTTGGTTTCCAAGTAAGGATGGAGATTATTACGGAATCCAGAGTCTCTTATGAGTTGTTTGTTTAAAGGTTGATACTTTCCACACTATTCTTTCCTGCATCTACTTAAGCTTCTGCATGCTAGAGGGAATCTTTGCTGACAGAATGATGTTACATGGGGGCCTTAGATGGCAGGTTGGAGATGGCACCTCTATTAATTTTTGGGAGGATTCTTGGATTCCAAGGCCTGCATTATTCCGTCAAGTGAGATATGGCCCCTCCCCTCTTGTGCTAGTAAGTGATCCAATTATTGCAGTCATTGGAAGAAGGAACTGATATTTGAAAATTTTCCTGATGATGAAGCTACTCTCATCTGTTCTCTCTTAGTACAAGTATTATTCCTGATAGAATTGTTTGACACTTTTATAAGAATTGTAGCTTTACTACGAACTAAGAGTGCAGATAAGATTTCATTTGTTTCTCTACATCTAGCACTGATGGGCGATTCTTCTTCTAGTTTCAATCCGAGTCATTGGAAGCATCTATAGGCAGCTCATGTTCCTAGAAACGTTAAAGTACATGTTTGGAAAGGTTGCGCTTCTATTCTTCGAAGTGCTTCTCAACTTAAAGGGAGAAAAGTTACAGTTGGTGAGGGATACTTGTTTTGTAATGCGGAGGAGGAAACTACATCTTATATTAGCAGGGAGTGCAGTTTTATGCGTGCTGTCATGGCCTGGCACTAATTTTGCTTCCAGTTTTGGATACCCCATAGAGCTCTTTACTAGATTGGCTAGCACTATGTTACATATTGGTTCCACCGAGCTCCTTTGCTTTATTACTTATGCTTCTATGGGGGGTGTGGAAAGAGAGAAGTCAGCTTCTATAGGCTGGTAAGGTACGTACTATGCAGCATGTTTACTTCCAATCTGTTTCATTTTATTGCTACAATGTATAACTCGAATCCCAAGCTGAGGCATCAAGTAAAGCAGTCGTGCCCTCCACCTGCAGGATGACTTAAAGTGAACATTGACAGTGCATTTGACCAAGGTACACGTCAGGGAGGTTTGGGGATAGTGGTGAGGGATACTGTTGGCACGATGGTTGCAGGGGCTTGTAGTCAGTGCTCTGATGTGCTAGTTCCAATAGTGGTAGAGGCTCTCGCTAGCAAACTAGGTTGCAAGCTAGTGAAGGATAATTTCTAGCTCCGGTGATTTTTTAGTTTGATTGTCTTTAGTTAGTCCAGGCAATCCAAGATGAAGGAGATGATACTAAGCTTCTTGGAGTGAGCATGTCCCTCCAAAATTTGAATTCTTTTGTTACAAGGGAAAAAGTCACAAAATAGTACCCAAACTTATTAAACTCATTTTATACTTTGATACCTCATCTTCTAAATATATTACTTTGGTACCTCAACTTATTACTTATGCATAACATTCATACACACTGAGCTTGGAAGAAGAATCAACAATTAGTATCTGCCCAACAAATTACACTTGAAGAGTTAAGATAAAATGATATAGAATCAACAATTAATAAAGCTAGCAGACAATCTGATCTCATCCAGGCCACTCTCTGTTCGTGGATTAGCAGCCTAAAAATCAATAAATCTCTCACCTCTTCTCATTTTAATTATTCTGTTTCCTGGGATCATAGCAATAAGTCAAAATTTCCGATACAATAACTTAAATTGATCTTCCATAAACCCTAAAATATAATATTCCTTGATGACAGATTTCATTTTCAACAAAAAGAAAGCAATTCTAGATCCTCTTCCATGGAATTTTTGGTGGGAAAACATAAATAGACAAAAATACCCATGACAAAAAACTACATGACACTTGAGTTGACGGAGTTATTAACGGCGTGTATGTATAAATGTTATGCATAAGTAATAAGTTGAGGTACCAAAGTGATATATTTAGAAGATGAGGTAGCAAAGTAAAGAATAACTTTAAGTTGAGGTACTGTTTTGTGACTTTTTCCTTTCTTCGATTCCCAAAAAAAAAAAAATAAATAAATAAAAACCTTTTATAAAATAACGAAAAGGGTAAAAACTGATTTTTTTTTTAAATTTTATTTATTTATTTATTATTATTATTATTATTATTTTATAATAAAAACTCAATAAGAGTCAAAATCGCTCGAGGCTTTCCTCTCCAAACAGGTCTCCCTCCTCTTAATTCTATTGAGCTATTCCATTTGGTCCGATCTTCTTCCCCGCATATTTTGCAGCTTCTGCTTTCCGCTAGTCATCGTCAACTAGAATTGCCCGGATGGCTTATGAATTGACTGAGCAAAAAAGTAAGCGCTTCTTTCACTTTCCTTGCATCTTTCTTCCCCCGCAGT
>LYNE01001718.1:47733-60154 GCA_001662545.1 Rosa x damascena
ATGAATTACCTGAACAAGCTGAGTTTTGATCCACTAGAGACAACTGGCGCAAGATACCATAGGTGGGTCCGAGATGTGCACCAACATCTTAAGGCTGATGGACTTCTGGAAACCATCCAAGAGCCTAGTCAGAACGTGCTCTCCATTGAGCAAGCTACTGCTTTTGAAGCAAATCAAGCTAAAGCCATAATTCTTATGACAAGGCACATGAATGATGCACTCCAAAATGAATACCTCAGTGAGGAAGACCCAAGAAAGCTATGGGTAGAACTTGAGCATCGATTTGGCAACGTTCGTGACTCCCTGCTTCCTGATTTAGAATTGCGATGGCATAACCTCCGCTTTTGTGATTTCAAGTCTGTGCTTGATTATAACTCAGAAGCTCTTCGTATCAAGTCTCTGATGGAGTTTTGTGGCCAAGCCATAACTGATACGATGTTGATCGAGAAGACTCTCTCCACCTTCCCCGTCTCTGCACTGATGATTTCAAAGCATTATCGGATTGATGTAAATGTAGGACGTATCACAAGGTTTCATGAGCTCATTGGCGCCATGAACGTAGCTGAAAAGCACGACAATATTCTTGTTTTTAATGCTCAAAGTCCGGCGGTAGCCGATTCTTTGTTTAACGCGGGCCCGGTGGGCGGACCGCTACTCCCAGGATTTGATGACTTCCGCTTGCTGTAACACAAGAGACAGGGCGTCAGAGGGAGACCACGTTGGGCGGTCTTCACTTCTCCGATGCCTAAGTCAGTCACTGCATATGGGCAGCATAGCAATAAATGAGTAGTAAATGCGTAATTAATGAGGAGAGAGGAGATAACCTTTTATAGGTGAGAAGAAGGTTGATCTTCTTCTTGTTTTCGATGTGGGACTGATGTGCTTCGACATCCAGCGTCTGGAGCTTCTGATGCTAACTTGGAGCGGCGCGTTAGCTATGATCTGGGGGCGATCCCGGGCTCGGGCGGTAGCCCACCTGGCTGTGTCTCCGTAGGTCACCCACTTGGTGAGATTCGATACATCCGGCGGTGCAATTGAGCATGGCTCTTTATAGCTAATTCTGCTTGCAAACGTACATGTAGGTACAAGTCCCCAAAGTCCCCAGTCAAGGAGGGCAATCTTGGTTGGGGAGTTGATCAGCGGTGTGAAGCGTTCTCCGTTTAGACTTGCAGAAAGCATAATTAGCGTCAGTGCGTTGTCAACCATGGACTTACTGACCGAACGCTTTATAACCTTTCGGGTGGGCCCCTGCTAGGCCCGCCAGGGAGTCCCCCACTCCCTAGCCAAGATGGACCTCCGGATGGTCGGCAAATTGTTTGTTGAGGGGAAGCTGCGCGGAGCAGAGGGTGTTGGGTAGCGAGCCCAATCTTAGTACCCAAGTGACGGGGGTCAACGTACCGGATCAGGGTAATCGTAGATTGTTGACAAGTCCCAGTGTCCCGTAGGGACGGTCTGACAGTAACGCAGTGTGGTGGTCGTCGTCAGAGTGAGGCGTAGCCTCAGGATTCGCCGCTGGCGGATACCCCCCGCTAGTTGTAGCAGGAAACAGCGTCGCGCAGACGTGTTTTGCAATAGCTATTGAGCGGAGTTGCGCTCAGCAAGGCACTGGGTGTGCCAGACGGAGGGAGCTCTGCCTCCAGTGTCACGTGTAGCAGAAGCTGCCTGTTGCAAGTTGATGAGTGGAAGTTCAGCTTAACGAGGATTCGCTCAGCGGACGTCGATACTTTGGAAAATGACGAGTGAGAAGTTCCGCTAGCGGGGTTGCGCTCAGCTGAGCTCGATACTTGGAAAGTGACAAGTGAGAAGTTCCGCTAGCAGGGTTGCGCTTAGCAGACTTCGATACTTGGAAAGTGACAAGTGAGAAGTTCCGCTAGCGGGGTTGCGCTCAGCGAACTTCGATACTTGGAAAGTGACAAGTGAGAAGTTCAGCTAGCGGGGTTTTGTGCAGCGGGGACTTCGACACTTGAGTGACAAGTAAGAAGTTTCGCTAGCAGGGTTTTGTGCAGCGGGGACTTCGACACTTGGAAAGTGACAAGTAAGAAGTTCCGCTAGCGGGGTTTCGCTCAGCGGGGACTTCGACACTTGGAAAGTGACAAGTGAGAAGTTCCGCTAGCGGGGTTGCGCTCAGCGGACTTCGATACTTGGAAAGTGACAAGTGAGAAGTTCCGCTAGCGGGGACTTCGACACTTGGAAAGTGACAAATAAGAAGTTTCGCTAGCGGGGTGGCGCTCAACGGACTACGATACTTGGCGTTGTCTACCCGAAAGTGGAGGCTTCCATTAGACGCTTCATCTGATGGTGGTTGACACGTGACGAACGCTGAGAGGGTTAGCGTGCAGAGGCGTGTTACCTCCGCCTAGCCGTCTCCCTGCCATTAATGGCGAGTAATGATAGGTTTTGTAACGGTTAATCCGAAGAGTATCTGGAACCGTGGGACACTTGGATAGCTGATTTTTGATGTCGTTTTTCAGCGGACGGCCTAGAACTGTTTGATGTTGACATAAAAGGGGGGGACGTCGCCGTTGGGCTGCATGAAATGTTCCAGGCGGCGTTAAAACAGTCCCAAGTTGAGCGGGAGCTCAGGGAGGAGGTGGCGGGCCTACAGAGGGACTTGGGGGAGGCCCAGGAAAGGTTGGCTGATGTCGAGCGATGCTTGACAAAGGCCGATTGTGATGCGGCAGACGCCGGTGGCAAGTTGGCCTTTGCCATTGAGCCGGACCTGGAGCAGAACGAACAGTTCTCCAAGTTGGAGCAAGACATGTCCCTGCTGCGGGATAGGGTGGCCGCCAAGGATAAGAAGGTTGAAATCCTTCAGCGGGAGTCTGCCGCCAGACAGGCCGAGGTGAAACGGTTGGAGGGTGAAGTTACCCGCCTGAGCGCCTAGGGGAGCCGCGCTGCGGCCGCCGCCGTGGAGTCGTACAAGAAGTCGGCAGACTACAAGAAGGCAATGACCGAAGCAGCGAAGGCAGGTGCCATGGCTAATGTGGAAATATTGCAGCAGAAGGGTGCCATCGACTGGGCGAAGGCATCGATGCCAGTCGTGCCGCCAGAGAAGAAAGCTCCGCCGACAACAAGTACTGCCCCTGCTACTGCCCCTGCCACTACCCCTGGTCAGGTTGAAGGTGCCTGCTCTAGTAGTGGGGAGAGTGGCGGACTCCCGGAGGGCGACACTCAGCGGACTCCCACCTAGTCCGAGGTGTCTCGTGCTGTGTTCTTGGTGGGCCACACCCGGGCGGATGGCACAATAGAGACCCCCAGTCCCACAGCCCGAAGGTCCGACCAAACAAGCCGCTCACATCCGCCGCAGGCCGCCGGTGGAGATGCCGAAGGTAGCGGAGCCGACCCCGCCAACCCCTGAAATAGGAGTAAAAAAAAATTTGTAGCCGCTAGGGCATATTTCATCTGATGTACAGAACAACGCTAAAGTTAATGAATTTTCAAAGTTTTTTTATTTTGTTTTCCATGTGTTGTACCGCTAGAGTTTTGACAATTTTACTTTTGCCAACAAATGAAACATTAAAGGAATTAAAATTGATCCAAGTGCACAGTGTATCGGACGTGGTCCACTGACCGGCGTTACCAATTGCCCTTAGTGCTAGACTTGGTAACAATGGTCTGAATAATTCCTCGTTTCATTGATAGCTGACTGATCAGCGTTTTACAAAAGCGGGGTCGTACCCGTTGGGTAGCTTCCCTTAGCTAAATAGTGA
The DNA here is from genome assembly GCA_001662545.1 of Rosa x damascena. Classification (NCBI taxonomy): domain Eukaryota; kingdom Viridiplantae; phylum Streptophyta; class Magnoliopsida; order Rosales; family Rosaceae; genus Rosa; species Rosa x damascena. Next base: position 51,444 of record LYNE01001718.1, read on the forward strand.
ACAAAAATTTAGCTAAGTCAAGATGCTCTTGGGTAGCGGCATTACTATTTGTAGTAATACCGAAGGTGTTCGGTATTCCAAGGGTGCGTCATTGTGACGTCATCCTTGTCCATTAAGTAGAAGGTGCCTGGGCTAACAACTTCTACAATTTTGTATGGACCTTCCCAAGTTGGGTGGAGTTTTGTTGGTGGTGGTATGACTTCCTTCATTACCCAATCCCCCAGTTGGAGGTTGCGGGCTTTGACCCTGGCGTTGTGGAAACGTGAGACCCGTTGCTTATTCTGGAGATTGTGCAAATGGGCTGCGTCTTGTTTTTCCTCTAGGAGATCCCTGTCGAGGTTGACGTCGTCGCTGTTGGTCTCGGGGAAATATCCTTCGACCCTAGCGGTTAGTTGTGTTACCTCGATAGGTAGGACAACCTCAATTCCGAACATCATACAGAAGGGGGTTTCACCTGTGGCGGAAGTTGGGGTTGTTCTGATGGCCCATAGAACTTCTGGGAGCTTCTCCGCCCATAAACCCTTGGCCGTATCGAGCTTCTTCTGTAGCAGCTTCTTGATTATCTTGTTTGCCGCTTCGACCTGGCCGTTGGTCTGGGGGTGGGCGACTGACGCAAAACGCATCTTGGTGCCCAGGTTGGCGGTGAAAGAGATGAATTCCTTGTTGTTGAACTGTGTGCCGTTGTCTGTGATGATTGTATGTTGAACACCGTAGCGACAGTAGATGTTCTTCCAGAGGAAGTGAATTACTTTGGCTGTAGTTATTGCCGTCAGGGGCTCCGCCCCTATCCACTTGTTGTTGTAGTCGATAGAGACGATGATGTATTTGAACTGACCTTTAGCGGTTTGGAATTTTCCCATCAAGTCTAGGCCCCACGTTGAGTTAATCCAGGGACCGATAATGACCGACAGTGGTTCCGCCGGGGCATGTGGCAGATCAGCATATTGTTGGCATTTGTGACAAGATTTTGATATCCGCCTGGTGTCATCACCGAGCGTAGGCCAAAAGTAGCCTTGTCTCATTGTGCGATTAGCCAAGTATCTGGCGCTCGAATGGTTTCCACATTCTCCACCATGTATTGCTGTCAGCACGACCTTGCCCTCCTCTGGGGTTAGGCAGCGAAGGTTGGGGTGAGTGAATCCCTGGCGGTAGAGTTTTCCGTTCTGGATGTTGTAGCGGGTTGCTCTCTGCTGGAGCTGTTGCGCCTTTATCTTGTCCTCTGGCAATGTCCCGTTGCGTTTGTACTGAATAATTTTGTCCATCCAGCTAGGATTGGTCTCAATGTTGAAGATCTCCGCCAGGGTTTTTGTGATACTTGGCCTGTCCAGACACTCTACCCTTGTGTCCGCTAGACTTTGGTGTGGCTGGGCGGTTGCTAGTCTTGCCAGTGAATCAGCCTTGGCGTTCTTTTCCTTGGGGATCTGTGTAATGGTGTGGAACTTGAATTTTTTTAGCAGTGTTTTGACGTACCCTAAGTATGCCGCTAACTGCTGGTCCTTCGCCTGAAAACTGTCGTTGACCTGGTTAACGACCAACTGAGAGTCGCTGAAGATGTTAACATTGTCCGCCCCTGAATCAATGGCGAGGAGTAGGCCGGCAATGAGTGCTTCATATTCCGCCATGTTGTTAGAAGCTTTAAAGTTGAATTTCAACGCGTACTCGACGCTGAGTCCCCCTGGTCCTGTTAAGATGATTCCGGCGCCGTTGGCCTTGGCGCTAGCGGAACCGTCCACGTGTAGGTTCCAGTCTGACTGCCGGGGAAATTGCTCCTCAGGTACCACCATCTCCATTCCTGGTTGCGCTCCGACCTTAGATTCGGGTTGTAGTTCGGTGAGTTCAGCAATAAAGTCTGCCATCGCCTGGCCCTTCATGGCGGTTCTTGGTTTGTAATCGATGTCAAATTCGCTGAGCTCAATGGCCCACTTACTGAGGCGCCCCGAATGTTCAGGGTTCTGCATTACTTGTCTCAGCAGTTGATTGGTTAACAGATGGATTGTGTGGGCCTGGAAGTACTGGCGGTGATGATTAGCGCGAGAGCGAGTTGTTCCAAGGGAGGGTACCTGGTTTCCTCTCCGTTCATGCCTCGGCCGGCATAGAATACTGGGAGTTCATCCTGGTTCTCCAGCCGAACGATGGCGCAGCTTACTGCCGATTGTGATACTGCCAGGTATATGTATAGTGTCTCGCCTTGCACAGGAATGGAAAGTAGCAGAACTGCCACCAGGTACTCCTTCAGGCCCTGGAATGCTGCCTGGCACTCTGGGTTCCAATCGATGACTTTCTTGTGGGTTGTTTTAAGGAATTTGAAAAATGGGGCGCACATGTCGGTCAGTCTAGAGATGAATCGAGACAGGGCAGTTAGTTTTCCCTGGAGGCACTGGACGTGCACTTTCCATTCTGGCTCCTTCAAGTCGAGGATGGCTTGCACCTTGTCAGGGTTAGCCTCGATGCCCCGTTCACTGACAATATAGCCCATAAATTTGTTGGCAGTGACGCCAAAGAAACATTTTTCTGGGTTGAGGCGCATACCGTAGGCTAAGAGGATGGTTATTATGATTTTTAGGTTTTCCACATGTCTGCTGGCCCTTATACTTTTGACCAACATGTCGTCTACGTAGACCTCGATTATCTTGCCCAGATGCTCCGCGAACATGGCGTTCATCAGTCGCTGATAAGTTGCCCCTGCGTTCTTCAAACTGAAAGGCATCACATTGTAACAATACAGGCCTTTGTCGGTGGTGAAGGTGGTACATTCCTGGTCGTCGGGATGCATCCTGATCTGATTATAGCAGGAGAAAGCATCCATCATGCTGAGGAGCTCGTGTCTAGCGGTTGCATCGACCAGTTGCTCGATGCGGGGTAGTGGGAAACTATCTTTTGGGCATGCCTTGTTAAGATTTTTGAAGTCAACACACATCCTCCACCTGCCGCTAGCCTTTTTGACCATCACCAGGTTGGAAATCCACTGGGGATAGATGACCTGGAGGATGAACCCAATGCCCTGCAGCTTGGTAACCTCTTCTCCTATAGCACGGTACTTCTCCTCGTCGAAGGCTCTGCGCTTCTGCTGGATAGGGTAGAAGGATGGTTTGATGCTCAACTTGTGTGTGATGATTCCAGGGGAGATACCTGGCATGTCTGCATATGACCAGGCAAAGACCGTAGCATTGTCACGTAGGAACTGAGTGAGCTCCGCCGCCAGCTCTGGTCTAATTGAGCACCTATGCGGACTGTCCGCTCGGGGTGCTTATCAGAGATGCTGACGATCCTTAATGATGTTTCAGGGTTGACCGGCTCCTTCCTTACGTACTTCTTTTTGTCATCCCTGGGGTCTTCAAAAATATTTGGTGGCGGTGCCTGACTGGCTACCGGTAGGATCTCGTGGCGGCGGGTTGATTGTGCTATAGTAGTTGAATAACACTCGCGTGCCAACTGTTGACTTCCCCTGACACAGCCTATGCCGTTGGGTGTAGGGAATTTCATGAGTAGCATGTATACGGCGATGATGCATTTGAGTTTATTGAGCGCTGGTCGACCAATGATGGCGTTATAAGAGCTAAAACAATCGACAATTATGAACTCCGTATGTATCTCAGCCATACATGGACTAGTACCGATAACTAGCCGCATATAGTCAGAACCCAGCGGTTGAGTGACGTCACCGGAGAAGCTGAGCAGTGGTTCATGATCTTGGAGTAGTTTTTTGTTCCGCTTAAGGTCGTTGTAACAACCACTGAATATAACGTTGACAGCGGATCCGCTATCAACCAGGATTCTTCCTACTGACATTTTGCCGAGGATGGCGTCGATCAAGAGAGGATCGTCATGGGGCAGATGCACTCCGCGCTCCTCCTCCTCTGAGAAGGCAATAGGTTCCCAACCAGACTTTGGGAGTTTGGCGGATCTTTCGTAGCGGATGTTGCAGACTTCCTTTGGGTGATTAGCCCTTGCATAACGCTTTCTAGCCCTGTGGGACATATTGGTGATTGGAGCACCCCCGTCAATGGTGTTGATGCGGCCCAAGGGTTCAATGTCAGCGATCACAGGTGGTGGTTGGCGCACCTTGAACTGTTCCATCTTGCCATCGCGGTACAAGGTCTCAATGGCTGTTTTGAGCATTGCAACTGTTGGTATTGTGACCGCTGTCCTCGTGGTATTTGCACCACTTGCCGGTGTTTCTTGGCTTTCCTATTTTTGGGTATCTTCCAGGGGGCGACAGTGGGATCTGATCCTTGCACTGATTGTATATTTCTTCATATGAGGCTGTGAGGACTGTAAATACTGCATACCTCTGGGAAGACTCTGTATGTTTGTTGCGGTTGTCCCCATGGGATGGGTGGTTTCCCTTGTAGTGCTAGTCCTTCTGCCACTTGTTCTGGTTCTGGCCCTGCTGCCATTCCCTCTTTTTGTCAGTTGGCGGTGTGGAGGTTCTGTTAGCGATCCCCTGCTTGCTGGAGGATGGTTGTGTTGACTTTGCTAGTGCCGCTGGTGGCAGTGGGGTTTCTTCATATGTGATGAATTCTGCTTGGGCATGAATGACTGCCTCACTCATGAGGTGGTCGTATACCGCATTTGGGTGATTGTAGTTAAGGTGATAGAGGAATGGCCATTTGAGGAGTCCCTGCTTAAAGGTCGCCGAAGCCATTGTTTTATCAAGATCACGCCACTGAGATGCTGCCGCTCGCCACTTGTGACGAACACCTTCAGTGTTTCTTCCGTACCCTGCTTGACGTTGAACAGTTGGCTTGTATTGTGGTGTCCAGCGGATAGTAGGATGAACCGAGAAAGGAAAGCGTGTGACAACGCCTGAAATGAGTCGATGGATCCTGGCGGCCACTCGAAGAACCAGTTCATTGCCTCATTGTCCAGCGTTTCGCTGAATAAGTGGCACAGGGTGGCATAATCTAATCCTTTGTTGTTGGTGACCTTCTTGGTGGTGTCCATGTGGACGAAGGGATCAGTCTTACCGCTATAATGTGACATTTTTGGAGTCTTTGTGTATGCCTGTCTGACAGCCTGCAGAATCGCAGCAGTGAATGGTCCTGGCCTGGACGCGAAAAGTGGATTTGAAATTGGCGCCGGGGTGCCTGTCTCCGCTCAGATCAATCTTTGCTCCAACTGTTGCATCTGTTCCAGTATCTGAGCGGTTGCATCGCCGGCGAGACTCAGCCGGGTATCCCGCTGAATTGATCCCCGCCAGGGAACGGGTGGGTTGCCCTCGGTTCTTGCCCTAGGCCTCGAGCGATGGGAGTGCAGTGATGACTCTGCCTCCTGTTCCAACATTGGTTGGGTCACAGGGGGCGGTCTAATTCCCGCTAGCTCTTGTGGGCGCAGCGGGACCTGCATGTGTACGACTGGTGCTGGTATGAATGCTCTGGTATCAGGTCGGCTGTGCCTGGTGCTCCGTGACTGCTCGCTTTGCGCCGGGTTGGCGGTTGCTTCCAAAGTTCTCTTTGGCTCGTCAAACCGTGACACGAGCGTGGCCACCTGCTTTTGGGCCTCGGCCTTTTCTTTTCTTTCTTGCTCGCGCTCTCTGTTTGCTTTGTGAAGATCCGCCAGTGCCAACTCATATAGAGAGGCAAGGTCTTGGCCTGGGGGCGGCTGCTGCTTGGGTTTGTCTCACCGCTTTGATGCCTACGCTGGGTTGGTTGGTGGGGGAATGGCGGACTGATCTGCCTGCTCTTCAGCGTTTCCCCTGCTATCGTTAGTCATGGTGATTGTAGCGGGATGACCTTTTGTTCAAGGGTTCCCATAGACGGCGCCAATGTTAATGCTCAAAGTCTGGCGGTAGCCGATTCTTTGTTTAACACTGGCCCGGTGGGCGGACCGCTACTCCGAGGATTTGATGACTTCCGCTTGCTGTAACACGAGAGACAGGACGTCAGAGGGAGACCGCGTTGGGCGGTCTTCACTTCTCCGATGCCTAAGTCAGTCACTGTATATGGGCAGCATAGCAATAAATGAGTAGTAAATGCGTAATTAATGAGGAGAGAGGAGAGAACCTTTTATAAGTGAGAAGAAGGTTGATCTTCTTCTTGTTTTCGATGTGGGACTGATGTGCTTCGACATCTAGCGTCTAGAGCTTCTGATGCTAACTTGCCGCGGCGAGTGGCGGCGCGTTAGCTGTGATCTGGGGGCGATCCCGGGCTCGGGCGGTAGCCCGTCTGGCTGTGTCTCAACAGGTCACCCACTTGGTGAGATTCGATACCTCCGGCGGTGTAATTGAGCGTGGCTCTTTATAGCTAATTATGATTGCAAACGTACATGTAGGTACACTTGTGAAGAACTATAATGCTAGACCCGTGGGAACTAAGCCTATTCCGGAGTCTAACTATAGTCGCGCCCCCAATGGAGGCCGCAAGGAGCGAAACCCTAAGAGTAGGGACAACTCAGGACATTCTGGTCCATATGTTCGCCCTAAAGAGGAAGGAAATCGCCGAGAGAGGAGTGCACGGAACCGTGGAGGTCAACGTGTGAAGAGAGAGAGAGGCGGAGCCTCCGACCATGGTGGTAACGCCACCAAGAGCATAGGTCGTCCAAATCGCGCCCCAATGGCGCCTCGATCAAGGGAGCTTGACCATAATGATGTTTATTTTCGATGTGGATCAACTGAACATTGGGCCAAAACATGTACCGCACCCCAGAATGTTGCAAACGCATACAAGACGTATCGTGAAGCAAGGGAAGCAAATTACATGGCACAAGAAGATGAAGATGGCGATCTAGATCTAAGGGTGGAAGACTACAAGGATCAAGACCCAGAAACTGGCGATTTTGATTAAGTTTTTTTTATTTTCCAAGAGATGTAGGCGATTGCTATATTACTTTTTATTGGATTAGATTTTCTTTGATCAAAGAAACAATGATGTACTCCGTTGGCTTATGAATAAAATTTTGAGTTCTTTTCATTATGACTCAATTTTGATTCTGAGCATATTACTTTGTGACTACGATGGCTGGGCCATCAATATTAATTCAAGGACATGGAATAGCCCAAGTTCCACTTGCCAAATAGCACCTTGATTACAGCTGTCACATAAACTCTCTATGCTCTTATGGCAAATCGTACCCTATGAATAGCCAACGAATTCCATGCGACAATGCATGTAGAGAACGGAAATGAGTTCCTTTGCATTGCCTCTAATGATTGCGAATAAAGGCGCATCTTAGAGAAGTTTATGTGTATCTCTAGTGGTTTCTATGTCACTATTTGAGCTATTAATCTAATAAAGTTATGAGAGATGATCTCTTGGATTTAGACACATATTGGATTTGTCACGACAGGATAGATCATCCTAATCATGATATGATGATCCGTCTACAAAAGACTTCACATGGACATCATTTCTCTCGAGCGAAACGAAGCATGAATCAAAAGTTGATTTCTGGACTAAGTATGACCGACGCAGCTGCCTAGGGCACCGCCTCTGTCCACCACCAACCTAGGGCTTGCGCAGTCCATATCCATGACGCCATGGATGGCGTCCATCATGGTGATGGCGCCCCAGATGATGCTGCAATCACCAACTTGCTTCAAATAGCGTTTTAAATGTTCAGGCCTAACCAAAATACTCAATGGTTGCTTCTAAGGCCTCTCGCTCGTTTTACAAAGCCCGTTCCTTAGGGAAACTAGAACTGAGACCGTTCTATGCAAAGGATATAACAATACTCATTCTGTTCTTACAAAGAATCCGTAGGGATTTTGTGGATTGATTCAACCAACTTGCGGACCCTTACATATTTCATGATGTTGATTGACACGCAAACACGCTGGTCACGTGTTGTGCCATTGTCCACCTATAAACGCTGCTTACGCTACACTCCTAGCACATATCATATGACAACGGGCTCACTCCCTAAATCATCTTATTCAGTCAATTGGATTTGACTATGCTAGAGAGTTTACATCGAAAGACTTTTGATGGATATTGCAATGGGCTTGATGTTGGACATCACATTCCCATGTACACACCCAATTGGTCTCGCGGAAATGACTACGATGGTAGTCCGAACATTGGTAATGCGCACCAATCTTCTTACATCTGCTTGGGGTGATGCAATATCGCATGCAGCTATGCTAATTCATCTACGACCTACCGCCACTCAGTGTCCCTCTGCATTACAGCTAGTGACTGGGTACACGTATTTTGTACTTACGCACATCTGAGTGAGCCATTTATGTGCCAATCACGCCGCCACAGCACTCTATGATGGGTCCTTACAGACGAATGGGCAACTATGTTGGATTTGAGACTCCAACAATCATCCGCCACTTAATGCCCTTGCAAGGCGTTCTCTTAACCGCTAGATTTGCTGGTTGTCACTTTGATGAGACAGTCTTCCCGTCGTTCGGGGGAGATAAGAACACAGATGTTCAACAGGAACGACAGGAATTGTCGTGGTCTGTCCCCACTATGTCTCATCTCGATCCCTGTTAAAGTGATGAGATCACACAAATATGCTGCAAATATGCCTGCAAGGAAGGACGTCCCTACAAGAGGACGTAGCGCCACCTACAAGGAGGTAGGCATGGCGCCAATGCCAAAGAGAGTGGCACTCTGGCGTTACAGGCCATGGCCCCAGCTAGAATGCGTGGAGAGGCCAGTGGGTTCGAAGGATACTTTGGCACATTCCAATCCTTTGATCATCAAGACTCAAAATCTATCTCATGAGTATCTTCCGGGTTATGGTTATCGTTGGGGGACGCCTCA
>LYNE01001719.1:6115-33842 GCA_001662545.1 Rosa x damascena
GGGGGGGGGGGGGGGGTGAAATTTGCACCCCCAAATTTACAAACTGCACCCCATTTTATTTTTTTAATAATATATCATCTCCCATCTTTTTAGACTTCCTCAGATACCCTAAAAAAGTCAGAGTTTTCTTTTTTCTTTTTTGGGTCCTCTCTCTCTCTCTCACACACACACACCATAGATCGAGTCCACCTCAATCTCTGTGGGCCGGAGCATTCCGCCGCGATCTGAAGAATTGCATATCTCCCATCCTCGATTTCTACGCCAAAATTGGATCTCCGTTCCTGATCAACGCCTACCCTTCGCCTACAAATCGAACTCTAAGCATTATTTGCCCATATCTCCAAAATCTCGATCTTTTCCGTGAGACTGTATCATGATGTTCTCCTCACGTCTCTAACCAGGTAGGCCAGTGCCAACCCCAACCACCTCTCACGAGAAGGGTCAAGGAGATATGGCGGCCAAAATTGGGTCGTTCCGGCACAGCTTCGCGGAGAGGAGCAAGGAGAGGCTACTCTCACGAAAAGGGTACTCGGATTTCGGGCTCAACAGCTCGGAATGCGCGATGAGAGAGTCAAGTGCGGCTGGTTTGGGAGAATGTCTGATGGGTTGGTCAACTTTTGCAACAACGTTCAGGAGGTTTCTGTTAAACTGTATCAAATAGGCCGCTTCGATACTCGGAAAGCTTACTTCCCCGATGGGCTTGTCGCTGGCAATTGTGTCACTGCTCATATTTTTCAAGGAGCCTCTCCAAGATGCTAGCCAATATTCCATCTGGGCAATTCTCATCGTTGTCGTCGTTTTTGAATTCAGCTTTGGTATTGTTACTACTCTACTGATCTCAATCTCATTTCTGGTTTCTATGTGATGTGATTCAGTAGTGATGGTTTTGTTGTTGTTTTGATGGCAAAGGTGCAACGTTGAACAAAGGGTTTAATCGTGCTTTGGGGACAATTTCGGCTGGAGGGCTAGCTCTAGGTGTAGCAGAGTTGGCTGTAATGACCGGAAGTTGGCAGGAGGTTGTGATTGTAGTCAATATTTTCATAACAGGTTAGAGTTTGGATTATTTGATATACGGAAATGGCTGGTTTTGCAGTTGTTCTGTGTTGAATTGACTATTTTGGGGTCTGTGATGTTAGGTTTTCTTGCTAGCTATATCAAGCTTTATTCGCCAATGAAGACTTATGAATACAGATTTTGGGTGTTCTTGTTGACATACTGTATGGTTTAAGTATCCGGGAGTACATCATCATTTTTCGGAACAGCAATTTATCGATTGATACTTATTGGAGTGGGTGCTGCTGTCTGTTTGGTTATAAACATATGTATACTTCCCATCTGGGCAGGGGAGGATCTCCACAAGCTGGTGGTGAAAAATTTCAAGGGTGTTGCCACTTCTTCGGAAGGTAGGCTTGGTTTCGCTGATTAAATATGATATAATCTGCCCAATAGCAGTAGCAGGATTGATGTTGTCATCATTTTGTTTTGTTATAGGTGTTGTTAATGGATATCTGCAATGTGTTGAGTACGAGAGAATTCCATCGAAAATTCTCACATACCAAGCTTCTGATGAACCATTGTATAATGGACATAGAGCCACTATACAATCTTCAACCCAAGAGGAATCAAGAATGTTGTGATGTTAATTTGATGATAGGTCGACTCGATTTATGGCGTGCGCGCGTGTGAGAGAGAGAGAGAGAGGACCCAAAAAGAAAAAAGAAAACTCTGACTTTTTGAGGGTATCTTAGGAAGTCTAAAAAAATGGGAGATGATATTATTAAAAAAATAAAATGGGGTGCAGTTTGTAAATTTGAGGGTGCAATTTTAATAAAATGGGGTGTAGTTTGTAAATTTCGGAGTGCAAATTTCACCCCCCAAAAAAAATTATGTTCATCTAGTGCTTTTTATATTTTCTATTGATTTTTTTATTTTATCCGATATTGATTATTTTCCTTTTGTTTTTTTTTTGGTATCTCATTATGGGACCAGCCCAAAGAAACAACGAATGAATTACCAAAAGAAAAAAACCAACAATTAAACAAGACACGAATAGTAAAAAAAAGAATGAGAAGACCATTATCTACTCTCTTCCTCAAACCTTCACCGTCATCACTTCACCCCTCCTCCTCTTCGTCTTCCTACTTCCACCTATCCCTTCCCGCTTCATCGCCGCCGGTCATCGGGTTCTCTTCCTCGCAATCCCGGCCGTTGCCTCGCCGCCAAATCGGGACCGCCCCAGCCTCCTCCGGAATCTGACCAGACTCAGCTCTCAGGTATTCCTGATGCTAATATTTCTTTCATCAATAGCTCTGTAAGAAAGACTCCAGAATTTCTGGAAATGAGACGCTAGATAAATTGGGGTTTTTAGCTGAAGGTTTCTATAATTCAATTATACATCTGAGTTTCTTTTCTGGGAAATTTTAGATGCTTTTTCTGGGTTTCAATTCGATGTTGATGAGCTCTTGAGATATGGAGATGGGATTGATTTTGAGCGTTTGAGATTATGGGTCAGATGTTTTACCTCTTCAAAATTGTGGGATGTTGCTCTCTTGAAGAAGAATGATTCATCTAGCTTTTAATTTTGCACGATGAGGGGCATAACTTTGACGATATGGGTTGGCTTCTTGCCAGTCAGAGAAGAAGAAGCAGTGAGAGAGCGAAGGATAAACAAGAAAACCAGGAGGACAATTTCGCCAATATTGGAAATTTCATTAACTCTTCAGCGTCTTCAACTTGATTCCCGCAGAAGCAGATTTCCAAAGCTACAAAATTGAGCTTCTTGATTTCCGCGGTTGAAGGAAGCGCTTCCATCCTGAAGCTGATTGTAGAGGTTTTACCAAACAGCCCAACTAAATTGTAAAAGCACTTTTGGTCCCAAAAGCAGCTCCAAAATCAATCCCAAACTGGGCTTAGTCTCCTCCCTTCTTTGCTTCTCACTGGAAATTAGTTTCTTTGTTGGTGGTTTGCAATGGCCTCCTGTTCATTATCATCAGCTCGTCGTAAGAAGTATGATGTGTTTTTGAGTTTCAGAGGTCCTGACACTCGCAAGGGGATTACAGCCGACATACACGATCGACTTAATAGGAGTGGAATTAAAACGTTCATGGATGATCGAGATCTTGAAGTAGGGAATGTTATTAGTCCCGCTCTCTTAACAGCAATCAGAGAATCAAGGTTTGCAATTGTTGTTCTCTCACAAAATTATGCTTATTCTACTTGGTGTTTGGAGGAACTTAGAGAGATTTGTCTATCCATGGAAGACAACAGAATTTTGCCACTTTTTTATTATGTTGATCCTACTGATGTTCGGTACCAGAAGAACAGTTTTGAAGTTGCTTTCTCTAAGCATGAAACCTCTGAGCGACATGAATCAGAGAAGGTGAAGCAATGGAGAGCTGCTTTATACAAAGTGGCCAACATCTCTGGGTGGAATACAGATGATAAAAAGTAAGCATCGTGCCTTTAATTTCGGTTCTATATATTTTACCCAACACTTATTTTTAATCCTTAATTGTTCCATGTAGGACTCACAAAGAACTTGTTGATGGCATTGCGGAATCTCTCCGCAGTAAAGTACCGCCTGATGCCATTGAACCCACAGGAAATTTCCAAGAATATGAAGCAACAAGACAAGCCATGGATGAGGTTATGAAGGCGCTAACAGATGACGAGATCACTTCCGTTGGTGTCTACGGCATGGGCGGCGTTGGAAAGACAAGCATGGTGAGACATGTAGCTGCACAAGCCTGCAAAAATGGTACTTTTAACCGTTGGGTTATGGCTGCCATATCCCAAAGCCCCAACTTTGGAAAAATTCAAGACACATTGGCAGAGCTGCTGGGCTTCGAATTAAAAGAGAGGACAGACGATGGAAGAGCCGCTAGGTTGCGTAAGGAGATAATGAGAATAGAAAAACTCCTGATAATCGTGGACGATGTTTGGGAGAGAACAGATTTGTTAAGCATAGGGATTCCCATCCACAAGGAGCTTCAAGAGTGCAGTTCCAAAGTGCTACTCACCACAAGGAGATCGAATGTCTGTCATGCCATGAATTGCCAAGGACGGATCACCCTCAACGTTCTCTCAGAAAAAGATTCTTGGACCTTGTTTGTAAGAAATGCAAGAAGATATTTTGAATTGACCACTTTTGAGGGTGTAGCGAAGAAGGTAGCTGGAGAATGTGGGGGTCTACCGATTGCATTAATAGCAGTTGCAAGAGCACTCGGAGATAAAGACCTAGCGGAATGGAAAAAAGCGGCTAAACGACTAGAGAAGTCGGAAATTGTCAACCATGACCATGATGAAGATGCATTCAAATGTATAAGATTAAGCTATGATTACTTGAAAGATGACGATTCTAAGTCATGCTTCTTGCTTTGTTGCCTATACCCAGAAGACCATGACATCCGACTAGAAAACTTATTCAAGTATGCAATCGGGTCAGGATTGTTTCGGCGGACTGGATTGTTTCAACGAGCTGTCGAAACAATCGAAGAAGCTAGAGAAATAGCAGATTCAGTGGTCAAGTACCTGAAAGATTCTAGCTTGCTTTTGGATAGTGAAGAAGATGGATATGTAAAGATGCATGATGTCATCCGAGATACAGCCCTGAATATTGCAAAATCTGGAGATGGGCAAGGGTTTCTGGTAAAACCTGGCTGTGGTTTAAAGGATTGGCCACGCGGATTACATGAAGGCTACACAGCTATTTCATTAATGAGGAACGAATTTCGCAAGCTACCTGAAGAAGAGTTGGTATGTCCAAATCTCCGGATTTTATTACTAAAACGGAATGCTTATTTAAGTGAGATCCCAGAAAAGTTCATCCGAAGTCTGAATGAATTAAGGCTCTTGGATCTTAGCAACACTGGTATTTCCTCTCTACCCCGATCATTCAGGCTCCTTACCAACCTCCAAGCTTTGTATTTAGATTTTTGCGAGGAATTGATTGACATTTCTATAGTGGGAAAACTAAAGAAGCTTGAAATTCTTAGTATGAAACAATGTCCTCTCAAGATTTTACCGAGGGAAATAGGACATTTGATCAATCTAAGGATTTTGGATGTCAATTGCGCTCGTTGTCTCACAATTCCATATAAAGTGATATCAAAGTTGCATAAATTAGAAGAATTGTATATACTAAACTGTAGACTTGAGGATTGGTGGAGTAAAGTTGAGAGAGATGGAGAAGAAACTAGATTGGGTTTTGACAAACCAGCAAATTTGAAATTTTTGCAGGCATTCATATTGTGTATGCCAAAGTGTGGATCTGCGGATTGGGGTAAAGTTGAGGATGAAGGAGAAGAAACTGAAGTGGATTTTGCTGGTTTGTCAAATTTGAAATTTTTGCAGGTATCTATACCTGATGCAGAATGCATCCCTAAAAATGTTGAGGTCAAACCAGATTGGGATTACTTTTATATACATATCGGCAGATTCACAAGGTATCCATACAATCAATATGATCACAGGTCAAGATCCTTGGAGCTTCAGACTACCGTGAGTTCCTTGCCTGATTGGTTTATCAATGTGGTGACACAGAAAACAGAGAAGCTAGGGTATTATCGCTGCAAAGGGATGACTGACATTCTTATGGAATATGACAATGGAAGGTTACATAAACTCAAGCATCTTAGTGTATGGGGTGATTTTTGTAATGATTCCCATGCGTATTCGGAAGAGTTGATGAACACAACAAGACGAGTTCAAAAACGACCTGTGTTTGTGGAGTTGGAAGAGTTGCATCTGATAGATTTGTCTCACCTGAAGGAGTTGTGTGTTGGTGAGTTACCACCTGGGTCTCTCTCGAATCTCAAGGTATTGCATATGTTTCTTTGTGCAAGCTTGAAGAATGTATCAAAATTGGTACAGAGACTACCAAGTCTGGAAAAACTAGATTTGAATCATATGAACGAATTGGAATATGTGTTTGTATGCGAAGGGTTTGAGCCGAAACAATCAAAACTGAGAGAGGTGAATTTGTTGGATTTACGTGCATTAAGAAGCATATGTAATGGTCCTCCCCCACGTGCAATGTTCCAGAGTCTTAAAAGTTTGATCATTTACCGTTGCGAGTTGCTGCAAAGTCTGTTCTCATCTGATGTAGCTGAGTGTCTTGTTCAATTGGAAGAACTTTTTGTAGAGCGGTGCCTTTTGTTGAAAAGAGTAATTGAAGCAGTGAATAACGAGAAGACGGTTCTACCAAAATTGAAGAACTTGGTTTTGAAGAATCTTCCTATGTTGTATGGTGCAAGTGCTACTGTTGATATTGAGTGTCCTTCATTGGAACACTTGATTGTGGTGGATTGCCCCGAGTTGTCATTTTCAACCACTTCCTCTCTCTTCAGAGCCTTCGAACGCGGGAACCTGTTTTCATTTTCAACCTCTGCTTCTGACTACTTTTGCACCAGGAACCCAGTCAAACTCAATGATCGACAATTGTACAAATTTCTACTTGCCAGGTATGTCTGTGTGAAATATTTACTTAACTTGTAGGGTAGCAATTGGGCAAAGATGGTTTGATAATTAATATCTGTGATTCAATTTTTATTCTTCCCAGTCTTTTAAATACAAATGAGTTGCCCAAGACAGAACATCAAGCAAATTTAAAATAGCCTTTTTATTTAGATACAATGTTATACACTTCAGAATGTTGTTTTTATGTTAAAATTTATAATATTTAATTTTTTTTCTTTCTCAATTCGATGCAACAGAACATATGGTTACTAAGCGTGAAGTCTCTCAAAGTCGATGGGGACCATGTAATGGTCCCGCTGGTTTGCAATGGTCCCTCAGCTTCTAACGTCCAGAGCGGGAAGTAACCAAGTTCAACTCTATTTCTTTGCCGGTATGATGTTGTGTCATCAACTAATTATTTTCTATTTTCTTTTCATTCAATGGTAGATTTCTTGCGATGCCATAAAAACTAAATATGTTATTTTTTTATTTTAAAAATTTGGTAATATTTATGGAGTTCTCATTATTCATTTGCTTTCCCAATCTTCTGTGTATCAGTACAGCAAGCAAATTTTAGCTACAATTTTCTTTCTCGTTCCTATTTTTCTGTCATTTGTCATTATCAATCAATTTTTCTTTTTAATTTTGATGTTTAATTGATGGAAGATAATAAATTTATGAAAAGAAAAAAAGACAATATCACACAGAAAACTTTGTACCCATGAAGATTGTTTTGTTTTCACTACTTACTAATACAGATTACTGATTTACTGGTATATGAAAATGTATAGTTTGAAACAAATTTGAATCAGGATCATTGCATACATCATGTGTTTAATCATTTCAGTTAGTCTTGACTTATTTGAGAGATTGTGACTTATTTGGCGTGAAGGTTGTAAGTGGAAGTATACTCTGCATATGACGCAGAAATTTGTAACCTATGAATGGGTATTATTAATACACAGTTACACACATAAAATATATTATCTCTGTAGAAATTAGTCTTTGTGTGGCAAGCGTTAGTCATCAATGTAATTGCAGGTGGCCATGGGGATGAAGAGAAATTGTGTTAGCATTTTGAAATTAGTCCTGCAAGTGATGATTTTGTAGTCATCAATATGTGTATAAAACTAGCATGGGGATGATCGAAGAGAAGTAGTGTTAGCATTTAGAATTAAATTCTTAACAACTTCCGTCATCTGCATTGGATAAGGATCCTGAAGTTTGGAGTCATACTACCACAATGCATAGCTAATTGGGTCCCATCCCTGTAAACTGTTGAAGGAAGTCGACATCGTGCCTCTTCAAATTAGGGTTTAGTTCTAGAGTTGTAATAGGAGAAGATTCTAAATTTCCTAGTTATATTTAGATTCTATTACCTTGTATGTACCTTGTAAATCCCTATATAAATGGCTCATATTATCAATAATAGAACACACAATTTCTCATCATATTTACTACAACACGTTATCAGCACGAGTCCTAACCCTAGCTTTAAAACCAAAACCCTAAAACTCTCCTCACCAAAAATCTGCCGCAAGCCCTAGCAAACCCTAACCACAAACTGCCGCAAGTTCCTAGCCCTAGCTAGCCATACCGTGCACTGCCCCTGAAGCCCCTGCACGGGTGCAGTAGTTTCCTACCACTGCTGCTCCAACACGCCTGCATCAAAACGCGCGTTTTCTCAAACCTCGAATCAACAAGTAAGCTTTTAAAATTAAGGTTCCTGCCTTCTTGTCTTTTAAATTCCTTTATTTTCCTTCGGGATTTTGCATCCTTCCCTTCTCCTCCATCCCCGCTTTCTATAACGTGGGTTCGATTATTCAATAAGAGGAATTGTGGGGATTCACACTAAACGAACTAAGAGCGTTCGTAATCAATGAATTAAGAATGTTCATGATATCTGGACTAAGAGCGTCCGCAAGCATTAATTTGTGACCATATTAAACATCATTGTTTGGTCTAATCCAAATATTCTTGGAAATTGATTTCTTAGTAGCATATCTCAGAAATCTTATTATTTTAGTTTTCGTGGAAGTTTAGCTCTGAAACTAATATATATTTTCTTCTTATTTTGAGGATGACGAATGAACCAAGACTCGACTTTCCCATGCTTGATTCAACAGGATCGGATTACTATAGCTGGGTAACCGATGATTATCATAGCTGGGTAACTGACGTTGAGAACCACCTCACTTCAAAAGGGATATTACCCATAATCCAGGTACCTAACCTGTAGGGGTCATCATTTAGCCCATGGGCCCAGTGGGCCGATGGAGGCCCGCCGGCCCGGCCCAATGGGTAGTGGGCCGGGCTTGGTTTAGGGGTTAGAAACCCGGCCCGGCCCGCCAAAAGCCCGCTAGGCCCGGCCCGTCAAAGCCCGCAAATAAATATATATTATATAAAATTATATATATATATATATAATCCAAATTTCAAGAAACTAATCCTACTGTTATTTAAAAAAAAAAGGGATCCTAGGCTAGAATCAGAGTATCCTACTGTTGGATTTGGAAAGTGGAGAAAAGCTATATCACACCAACCCACAACTGACAACCCCACTTACCCACTAGGTCAGTCGCTCTCTGTCTCTCTCACACTCTCACCACTTGACTCACAGTCTCACAATTGACCTATTTCGAAAACAACTTCAGCCTCTTCTCTCTCATTCTCTCAGCCGCTGCGATTTCTCTGAGTCTGCGATTTCTCATTCTCTTGCTCGTAGCTTCATCCTCCATCGGTCGATCCCTCCTCCATCCCTGCAGTCTGCTCCATCCCTGAGTCTAGCTCGTAGCTTCATCCTCCATCGGTCCATCCCTCCTCCATCCCTCCAGACTGCTCCATCCCTCCTCCATCCCTGTTCCACTGCTTTGGTAGATCTGCGATTCTGCGGCCTCTTCTCTCAGATCAAGGTTCGAATCTCAGACTAAGAACCCATTTCTATGTTTGACTTTTTGATCATTGTAATGTGCAGGTTAGAGTGCAAGCTATTCGGGGGCTTCCCCTTTTCTGCAAGGATACCCTGAACACATCTCCATTCTTGTGGAACTCCTGGAAGCTGGTAATGGAGTACATCATGTCTTCTCTTTTTGATTAGTTAATTTTCAGTTTCTGTTTTTATTTCTTTGTTTGTTCATGCTTCAGAGTTTGAGTTTTATTTCTTTGTTTGTTCATGCTTTAGCGTTCAGAATACATATCTGCAATCCTATCAGGGACTGAATCAAGTTGAAACGATGGCTTTTGAATCAAGGTTATGGCTTATTTGTTCCTTTTATTTTTCTTTTGAAGTTGGTGTTTTGATTTATTGGATAGGACTATAGGAGTTGAAATAGTTAAATTTTTTTGATGCGTTTTGAAGAACCCAGTTTTTATACATGATTAGATGTTGGGGTCAGAATCACAGAATGAGTAGATGTTGTTTTATCACTTTATGCATGTTTTGAGTTCTTATTGTCACAATGAATAACTGATACTAGTTCTTAGTAACAATCTAGTTGCTGTATGCTATTTTTTTTCTTGTTTTGATTGTGATCTCTAATATTGTAGGACGAGGAAGAGCAAACCAAGGGATGGACAGTAGCATCTCTGCGAATAAGTTGTGCCTCATAGCAGTTTGAGCTTGTTCATTCAAAACTCTCAAGTAATATCTGAACCTTGTTTATTTCCAGCTAGAAATGGATGATACTAATGTTGATAATGTGACTGAAGCTGAAGCTTCATCTATTTCAGCATCTTCTAAGAAATCTAGGTTCACTAGTAATGTTTGGGAATTTTTTGAAAGGGTTCAAGTTAATGAGCATGGAAATATGGTACCAAAAAATAAATGTGGGGTTTGTAAGACTTTGCTTAGAGGTGGTGCTAGTGCTGGTACTAGTCATTTAAGAAGACATTTACAAATTCATGAGAAAGGGCAGAAAAGATTAGGTCCCGATATTTCTGGAAATATCACTATTTTGCTTACAATAAGAATGTTGCACGTAGAGAACTTGTTGATTATGTTATTAGAGTTGAATTGCCTTTTACTTTTGTTGAAAAAAATGATTTTAAAGGAATGATTCGTCGAGGATTTTGTCCTCAATGTTTAGGAATTCCAGCCTCAACATGTAAAAGAGATCTGATGAAGAAATTTGTTAAGGGCAAAAATGAGCTTTTGAGTATTTTTGAAAAGTTTGAAGGCAAAATTTGTTTGATTTCGGATGTTTGGTCATCGCGTCAAAAAATGGGTTACATGTCACTTACCGCACATTTTATTGATAAAAATTGGTCTTTAAATAAAAGAATAATATGCTTTAAGATGATTGAGTACCCTCACACGGGAGAGTCACTTGCAAATCATATATTTGAAGAATTGTTGTCTTGGCACATTCATAATAAAATATTTTCCATCTCTTTAGACAATGCTGCGAATAATGATGTGGTTGCATGTGTTCTTCCCACTTATCTTTTGCTTGAAGCAGTGCCTAAAAGGTTGTTTCATGTACGATGTTGTGCTCATATTTTGAATTTGATTGTGCAAGATGGTTTACATATTTTAGGTCCATCTATTGATAAAATAGTCAATGTTGTTAGAAGCATGAATTCTTCTAATAAGAGACATGAATTGTGGGTGCGTTGTTGTAATGATTTGCAAATGCCAAAAAAAAAATATTGACAATGATGTGCCTCATAAGTGGAATTCCACTTATGAACTTTTAGAAGTAGCTATAAGTTATAAAGGGCCTTTGAATATGTATGTTCTAAAAGTGAATGAATCACGGTCTTGTAATTTAGATGTTCCATCGGAACAAGATTAGTCAATTGCACAACTAGTTAATGGCTTTTTATCTATTTTTGCATCCTCAACCAAGATATTTTCTGGTGTATATTACCCTACATCATGTCGTGTTATTAGTTGCTTGATAGATATCCATTTTGCATTTGAGACATATTCTGATTTTAATGTATTTAGGGATGCATTGGCTGCAATGAAGGTCAAATTTGATAAGTATTGGGGTACATTTCCCAAAGCTTTTTGCTTTGCTACAATTATGGATCCTAGATTTAAGTTATTTGCTATTGGAGAATGGTTAAAATGCATGGGTATTGATCAGCTTGATGTTGATAGAAAATTGTTAGAGTTAAGAACCGAATTGCAAGTTCTTTATGAAACATATAAGAAGAATATTGTGTCGGATGTAGCACTTAGGCAATTTGAAAATTTAACTTCTTCAACCTTTAGTGCTCCGGGTTCTATAGCATTGCCTATTGTTGGTAATTCCTCGATGCAAAGTTTGAAAAGGGCAAAGGTATAATCTTCCTATACTTCCTCTGTGACTTCTAATGATTTACAAATGTACTATGATTTACCAACTATTGAAGTTGATGATGATAATCAATTTAGTGTCTTGGCTTGGTGGAAATCAAATGAACCATTATACCATATAGTTTCTCGCATGGCTAGAGATTTGCTAACAATTCTAGCTTCTACTGTAGCTTCGGAGTCATGTTTTAGTGCAGGAGGTAGAATTGTATCTGAGAAAAGGGCTTGCTTGAGTCCAAGTACAATAGAGGCGTTGATTTGCTTGAAAGATTGGAGTTTAGCAAAATCTAGGATGCAAGAGGCCCAGCGTGAAATGCAGCTAGCTGAAGAAAGGAGACTCATTAGGGAAGCACGACCAGATTGGATGGAAAATAGTGAAGATGAAGCTGGAAATGAATCTGATAATGATTCTAGAAATGAGTTTGATGGACAGGTACATTGTTTTTGGTTAATTGCTCCTATTTTTTTATGCTTCAGTTTACCAAAACATGTTTGCTAGTTCTTTAAAACTCTATTTAAATGTGCAGGTACCAAGATCAGTTGAATCCCATGAGTTATCAACAAATCTGCAACCTTAATTTTCAAGGTCAGTAGAGAAGCCGAAACTCTCATACATTCTTAAGTTGAATCCCATGTTTTTTTTTAAACGATTTTTATGTGCTTTGACATACATTCTTGCTGGAAATTAGATGTTTGATTGGAGAGTATCTTACTCTATTTATGTTTGATAACTAAGGGACAATTTTTAACTCCTTGTACCAATTATGCAGGGCTGCAGGCATATGATAAAAGGGAAGAGTAAAGAAGCTTTCATTGCACTTAGAGAAGCATTGAAGTCCAAGTTCGCTGCATATAAGTTGTATTAATAATTTGCTTTTGTTCTAAGTTGTAATTGGGAATGTTCCTATACTTTGTATTGTCCGTGTTTTTATTTCAATACATCAAATCGGGCGTGGGGATGAGCCTCCCAACTAGGTTGGGTTCCAAACCCCTTAAAAAAGAAAAAATCATATCTTTAAAACATCTTTTGTTAATAAAGCCCGGCCCGGCCCGTAAATACGAGAGCTACCCGGCCTAGCCCGAAAAAGCCCCTAAGGCCCGCCTTATAGGGTCGGGCTTGGATCTTGCCATTTATAATAAAGCCCGGCCCGCAATTTTTAGAAAAGGTAATGAGGCCCGGTCCGGCCCGTTGACGACCCCTACTAACCTGGATCTCGTGTTCGTACAAACACTTACAAAACATGCTCAAGCTGTTATCTTGATGGGACGTCATATGGTCAAATCACTCAGATTGGAGTACATGTCAATCAAAGATGCAAGAGAGCTATGGGTAGCGTTTTTGCAATGTCCAAGACTCTCTCTGACAAGACCCGACCCCAAATTTTACCCTGAAATTTGAGGTGGCCTTGCAGGGTCCACTTTTCGAGAAAGTTCAACAGAATTTTCCCCAAAAAGGACAACCCTAACCTATAAAGAATTCAAACCACACTTCTAAATATGGAGCTATCCTGCTCCCTAAATATCATCAGAGCAATTCTAAAACAAATGAAAAGAGAACAAAGGATCAATAGATCCTACAATATGGAAACAATGACAACTATGCCTCATCTCCATGTACGCCTGAGCTCAGCTACTCTCGCCTGTAAACTGGGCATTTGAAACCAAAAGGCTCAGGGGAAAGTAATTTAAAAACACGTTAGAGTGAGTGGACAAAAATAAATAATCAAGATAATTTAAATCCAATAAGCTTTGATACTTTCCAACAAATAAATTATTTCCAAAAATCTCGATGCATGCCACATTATAAAATATGTTTCTCGCCACAAGAAAATTCATGAAAACATTCCAGCCCCGCTGGTTAAAAGAAATCGGACTAGCCCTGCTAGCCAAAATAATAACAAACTAATATGGGGAAGAATTTATCACAATACGACAAAGGAGCCTCCCAGGCTCGGATCGGAGTGTCCCACACTCTTGAGCCTTCCAGGCTCTGGAGCATCCCATGTTCTTCTCAACTCAGCCGCAAACACAAAGTAAGCGAGGAGGAATATGCTAGTTAGCAATAATATAATCAAAATACGACCCAGGTATGGCGAAACAAAATCATACGAAAATCGAAAATCAGTAAGGCTTCCCGAATATCTCACGAGAAAAATATATATTCCAACGACGTGGCCCCGCACGCCAAAATATTCTCGAATTCATAAATAAATAGGAGTGAAATAATAGATAATTATAATTTCCTCAGGAAATCTCATTTCCGATAATGATTCAGAATCTCAAAATCGATGAATAAAAATATAATCTTAAATTCTGGAAATCACTTTGGAAAATAATTCGTCAAAAATCAACATAAATCATAAATTCAAATCCGAGCATAACAAATTCATATCCAAAATTCATCACTGAGATAAATCATAATCAATATCTGAAAAACATCATTGAAAGCAAATCCACGAGATAAATCTAAATCAAATTCCGAAATCAAATCATATGCTCGAAACGTAATATGATAATTAAATAAAACATTAATTCAAGAAATAAACGCATGCATCATCATTTAAAACAAAAGTCCACTCACAGGATACGGCTAAGCTTGCCGTTTATTCAAAGTTTCGCTATCTGGTTCCTCCTCACGTCCTGTATAATATAACACTCGTAAATAAATAATTACAGGACGAAAATTTAAATTTACGATAATTATATCAAATTCCTAAACGTCTCCTTTAATCTTAACTCCCTCAATTCTCCTTGATATCCATCCAGACTTCACCAATAATTTATATTCATCGATTTACAAATTCTAAGATGAATTTGAAAGAAATCCGATGGTCGGATTCTCGTAAATTGATAATCGAAACTCCTAATTTTCAGAAATTCATAATAAATTCAACACTTCACCAAACTTCATAAATAAGCTCTACAATAATTATGTGATTTAACTAACTAAAAACAGAATTTAATTCACTGTTCATACACCTCACTATTCACGCAATGACACTGTTCATGCGGTGACCAACTCCTCCTCCGGCCACCAAATTTCATCAACAACATCATCTCAACGTTTCCAACAATTTTCTCAACTGTGACAAAGTCAGAAAATGAGTAGAAGTACCTCAACAATAAGGAGAAGTTTGAACCCGATTTGTGAATAGTGACCCAGAATTTCAACCTTCGATTTTTCCTTCATGCTTCATATCGCTGCAAAAGATTTGGGGAGCATCATCTACGTCCCAAGGCGCTTCCAATGGACTAAGAATTGTCGCCGGAGATGGCCGGAATCGGAAGGAAATGTCGGAAATGCTGAACTACTACAGTAATCTTCTCGGTCCAAATTCTGTTTTCTCCGATCAAATCACGGAGGAGGGAGAGGAGGTTCCAAAAAGTCCGGTGGCACGCCGATTGGATGTCGGAGGGCGGAGAAACGTCAGGAAAACCAAGAAAACCCGAAGAAACAGCATTGCCGTCCTCTTCTTCTCCTTGCTGCACTTTTCACAGTCCAAAATAAATCACCAAACCACCATAGAATCGAAGAGGAGGAAGAGAGCTTTCCAACGACACCTAATACGTCAAAATCTGTCGTCAGATGGAGGAGATATGGCTGGAAGAAGATGAAGAGGTCAGAGAGGGAGAGAGTTGCAGAAGAGAGAAAGCACGGGGGAAGGAGAGAGAAGAAAAAAAAAGAAAAGTTACCCGACCACAGTAACTTTTCAAATTTATACCAATCTACCATAAACAGTAACGTTCATATTTCGTTTATAACTTTTGCATAAGAATTCCGATTTTTACGAACCAAGTATGCACGCGCTCGGTTTAACGTCCTCTACGTCATTCATGAAGAACGTTTTCTCGAATTTTGACTCAAACAAAAAGTCATCTTTTAGGGCCCCCTAAACGGTCAAAATGGAGTCGAAAATTAAATTAACTCGTTTACCGTCCAAAAGACTCGTAAGTCTATAAATTTAGGTTCAGGTCGTAACAGTCTCCCCTTCTTAAACAAATTTCGTCCTCGAAATTTCATACTATTGAAGTAAAAGGGGAACACCTGCACTAATCCAAAATATAATATCCTCGCAAAGGAAATAAGTCGAATTTAACAAAGTGAGGATAATAGTGCACAAAACGATGTATGAATCTGCTCAAAACATGCAGACATTTGCTTCAAAACTGATCCAAGAATTGGCCACTTAAATTGATAGATCAACACTTCGAAGGAATTAATCCTTAAGATAAAATCTGGCCGATTCTTGTAATCTGATCGACTTCCATAGTGTTCATGTCGCATTTTCCATCTCGGAAGATAGATTTACTTCTAATTGTCACTGAAAGTCCGTATCAGCTGAAGAAGGAACTCATCAAAATATTAAGTTCAAAGCAATGACATAATCCACAAGGGAAAGAATTTATTCCATAGTCTCCAAAAGATTTATCGAAGTCAGATTGCATTCAATGCTTCCAAAACCTTGAAACTTATCAACTCACCCTTGGGTTAAATTTTCTTTCATAACCTCAATTCAACTACTTTAATAACCCATAGAGTTTCCGACAATCTCCACGACCCTGGAAAATAAAATCATGCTTATAACCAGAAATATCAGCACCAAAGTTGATACATTTTGTCTTATCTAACAATATAGCACCTCCTACTCATAAGTGCATGAATTTCAGCATCTAGAAATTTGTATCAAATACTAGTTCAGATGACTCATGGTATTGATATTACAAACCATTCAGTCGGAATGGTAGCATTCATAATCTCTTCATATATCTCGTACGGTGAAGATCCACTCCGTTCACTAATAACATGATGATAAACACAAGCTGGTCATTGATAACCAACAAGTCCAAAACAAGTAGTTTCTTAACTATCACAAAACAACACTTCCTTTCTTACCTGTTTGTGGGTGGATTTCTAATCAAATGTCATTCATAGAGAGGTCCCACAGTTGCCAAGAGTATCAAAGGATAACCTCGATCAAACCGATATATTCTTAATTATATAACTTCTTTGGTTGCCATAAGACATCACCCTTCGGTACTACTCACCTATTCATGCTCAAATTCTTGTACAAGAATTGCTCTCATAATGTTTCACTCTTTTCTTCGTGTTCCATGATTGTAATATTCCAACAATCAATATCAAACCATAAAGTACTTAAATATAGTCAACTTTTCCTTTCTTGACTCAAAATCGACATTCCCAAGCAACACTTGTCCTTTACCAAGCTGGGGATAAGGCTATTGAAAAGCCGCTCTCTAAATAACACTTATTTAATATGATTCTAGCTACAACAACAACAATTTCAATGACCATACTACGTGAACAAATATTGCATTACAATTTCTCAAACGTCATCATGCCAAGATTATGCCTACCACACAATTTAAACCATAGGAAACTGAGGATTCATACTCCTGCTGTCAATTTAGACTTCCAATAAATAGTAGGTATATGCCCAGGCATGGAACTCGAGGAAGGTTGTGTTGTGTTGCAGCTCACCCCCAAATTTTCTTTGAAAAGAGATTCAAACTAAACAGAAATAATGAGGTCAGAAAATTTTAGCATTGACCATTCCTTCTTCAAATACTCACAACCTGAGATAGCAAGGTCTCATAGAGCTTTCTGATGCAGCTAAAAGCAAGCGCATAATTTAACCCTGAAATGTCATCGTTAGTATATAGTAAATAGGGATCGTTCTATTCCGGGGATTGAGGGTACACCTGTAATTGCAAAAACAAATTAATAAAAATAAAAAGTATTATTTACAAAAATAAAACAAAGAATAAAAATATATACAAATGAACACAAAAGGGGGTTTTAGGATTATTAAATTAAAAACTAAAATAAATAAAATAAAGAAAATGTAAAAACATATATACACGGGTGGAATGAGAGAACAAAGATCAAAACCGAAACTATGATCAAATTCGATTAAACCCTAATATTGTTCATCTAAGTCATGAGAAAGGAGTTGATCATGTGAAATATTCGAAAGCAAATAATTTCCCATTTTTTACTTTTCAATGCTAATTAACCTAAGTGAAAGCACAAAGATTAATCCTATCAAACATGTAATCAAGCCCTAGAAAGCTAGTCAATCATGACATGTTTAACGCATGAAACACATGGAAAGGCTATCAACTCAAGTGTGCAACATAGTATGAAAAAGTCCACCTAATTGCAATCCTCTTTAATTAAATTCGGTTTTTGTCCAAAACCTTTACTACTTCGATTCAAGTTACACAAAACAAAAAGTTGATTTCATGTTCTTAAACCTAGCACCATTCATATCAAAACCCTAAGTGTTTCGAACCACATAAGATTAAAATACAAAAGATATCTATAAAGCAAATTTAATTAAACAAACTCACATAAGCAACTCTCGAATTACAATAATAGAATCTGAAAATCTCATTTAATCATAAAAATTCCAGAAATAATAATTTTGTTCAATCATAAACGTCAACTAAAACAAAACCAACGAAATTCAAAGCAAAGGTTACAAAGTAGAGGTCGAATTACACCGTGGATGGAAGATGAGGATGGGTGATTGACGTTGCGATCCTTGAAGCTTGAAAGAAAGTCTTCAATGGTGGATGGTGGAGGAAAAGGTCACAGCTCATTCTTCTCTTGCTTCGGCCTTGCTTGAATCCCGTGGCTTGCTTTAGAGGATGGAGAGAGTTTTTCTAATGTTTATTTTCTAATGGAGAGAGGTGTGTTGTGGTGTGAGGTGTGAGGTGTGGTGAGGTTTGAGGTGTGTTTAAACATCTAGCATAGGGGAGTTTATATAGGGGAATGGTCAAGCTTTGCCACACAACTTCGACCAATCAAGTAGCGCTACGTCAGCTCTGTGTGTCATCCAACCAAT
This sequence comes from Rosa x damascena, assembly GCA_001662545.1. NCBI lineage: Eukaryota > Viridiplantae > Streptophyta > Magnoliopsida > Rosales > Rosaceae > Rosa > Rosa x damascena. The sequence continues at coordinate 24,740 of LYNE01001719.1, forward strand.
CAAAAAGCTCCAAAATCAATCCCTAATATATTGTTGCTGATTTTCCCTAGATTATTTCTGATTTTTCTCTTAATTTTCGGCCAAATATCTAGGCATGAACCTAGACAATGTATATGGATGCATTTTGGACCTTTCTTCCCTTAAATCTCTCCATGGCTTTATCCTTAACATCCTCCCCTTGATTTTCTCTTGATTTTCACATTAAAATTGCAGATTTTATTCTCTAATTTCAGCCAACATATCTTGAGGGAATTAAGGAACGAATCTGGACTTGTTTTGAACATTTTCTTCCTTGAAATTCTCCCTTGATATTCTCCACGTAATCTCCTTGATTTTACATGCAAAAATCAGATTTAATCTCCCAAAATATCTCCCACGTCATCATGTTGTCTCCTAATGCCTTCACCTTTCCTAGCCTCATCAGGATTCCTGCGTTGACTGGGATTACTAGTTGGACCAGGAAAACTCAGTTTCTTCATTTCAGCTCATTTCTTCTCCATTTATTCCAATGTACCTAGAAAATAAAAATTAAATTAAAATTTATTTATTTAAGGAAATAACTAAGTAAAATATGAGGAAATAATTATTAAAACGTCGCATTAAAATGCTCCTATCACTTTCCATCCATACAAAATAGGTTGCCCAATCTCCATTTAAATGAAAATGGTAGCTTATCAAATTTGATCAACTGTACTGTAAACTGCTGCAGACCTATAATTACTCAGACTGTTATTCCTCTTAATCAAAGAGATTGGAAAGGATGAGACCACCTGGAACAGAAACTAGACATATTTCTTCTTCTTCATAAGGATGAGCAACGTCTACTGGTGATCCTCCTTCTACATAGCTTTGAAAGCTGAGCTATGAATCAGAGACGAAGGAAGAAGAAGATGAGAGAAAGGGAGAGAGAGGGAGAAAACGTGAGGACTACATTGTTTACTGAAATTGGTTATGAAATTACAGAGTGAAGACTTTATACTATTCTAAAATAGCCACACCTACCTAATACCTATTATACCCTTAACAGCCCCCCTCAACCATATGCTTGGATACCAAGCATAATGGTTGGAACAAAGAAAAACCAAGCACTTCAAGCAGCTTCCAGTAATATGCACAAGACCTGCAACACCTTTGCATACTCATGGAACTACTGCTGCTGCTATCTCTTGGTTCTTGATCAGCCTGATTAGGTTTAGTCGAACCAAATGAATTGCGTCTCTTCCCATTTTTATGATCTTTACTTGAGCCAGAATCATGATTTGGATTAGAGGGCGATTTCTTTCCTGCAGATAGGGACATACGTTTTTTATTGGATCCATTCTTGTCACCTTTGTTCCTTTTGCCTTTCACTGATATCAGACTAGAAGGTGTCCCTTGCTGTGATTCAGGGACAGTCAAATGGCTTCTTGGTGAGGCTTCTGGGGATGAACCATATGCTTGCATACTTGCTTCAGTGTCCTGTTCTCTCTGGCTTTGACTCTGTTTGTGGGGAGACCATAGCAACCTTAGAATTTATGGTTTCACCATTGACAGCAACAATGACTTCAGTAGCCACCTCAGATGAGAATGTGTCCCTTTGTGGTTCAACTCCAGAAACATCTTGAGGAGATGAACTGATCAACCTAGCTGAATTGGTTGTTGAGGTCAGCTTTGCAAATTTTGACTGAGCAGCAATAAATGCAGGATTAGTCACATTTCTGGATCCAAATATAGATTTCTTTCCATCAGTTTCCAATTGTTCTGTGGCATATCTTTTCATAGAACGTTTGGGTTGTTCAGCTTCTGATTCCAGGTAGGGTACCCATGACATCACTTACAAACCCAAAATCAATTTAACCAAAATCTTCAATTCAGAGACTTCCTTCACACAATCCAAAACACCATGAGCTGACATCTTCTACTATCCCACTTGTCAAGTCAGAACCATCCATCCAGAAAAGAAAACAAACTTCAATATTCAACTTTAGTCTTCTTCCGTAACATTTACGTAATTCTTCTTCAAAAAAATTCAACCAATACTTCAAAAATTCAACTCAACTCTTCAAAATTCAACTAAACTCTTCTTCCTTCAATCTTCAAACTATATACAACTAATCATCTGCTTCTTCAAATTCAACCATTTCTTCTTCTGCAAAATTCACTCAATTGTTCTTTCACAAATATTTACAACTAATTCTTCTACTTCAAAATCCAATCAATTCTTCTTCTTCTTCTTCAAAATTCAATTCTTCTTCAAATATTCTATCAATATACTTCATCATAATGACGTGCAAAGTAGACGGATGAAACAAAAATGACTTAGGCAAGATCCCATAGTACTATAATAGACTAGCACATCAGCAGTATAGTGAAGCAGAGCAACAACAATTGCAGAGAGCAGATGAACAACGGAAGTACAGATGAGTGAATCGGAAAGAGATTACCAAACTCTCTGTGATTATATCAAACCATGGAGATGAATCCGCACTCAAATTCCGGTGGAGGGAATCTCTTGCCCGCACTCGAATTGGAAAACAACGTCACACTGATCAAGGCCTTGGAAGCTTGATATCAATGACTTTCGGATTCCGGAACAAAACAAGAGCAAGGATCCATGGCAGAGGGAGAAACTGAATTTGGGGGTTAGGGTTTGGAATTGGGGAAAATTAAAATTGAATGAAACTGATAAACGTGGAAGCAAAAGATAGAGGAAGTAAGAACATCGAGGTCACCGATCGACCTGAGCTCTTGATACCATGAAAGCTGAGCTATGAATCAGAGGCGAAGGAAGAAGAAGATGAGAGAAAGGGAGAGAGAGGGAGAAAATGTGAGGACTACATTGTTTACTGAAATTGGTTATGAAATTACAGAGTGAAGACTTTATACTATTCTAAAATAGCCACACCTACCTAATACCTATTATACCCTTAACAAGCTTCCGCTACATAAGTTGCCTTTGTCATTCCTAGACAAAAAGGGGGAGATATTGGTGAATTTGATCAACTTGTGCTTTGATTGTTTAAATCTTTTGATATTGATCTTGAAATTGTGTTGACATTCCTATGCCTTATCTTTAACTTGCTTTTTACAAGGTGTGTGTGATAAGTGTTTCAAGAATTGCAGGCTTCTTCCAAAGTGAGGATCCTCAAGTACATGTTGAGGGGGAGTTTGCATTAATTAAATGTGTTTTGTATAGGAATGCCAAAGGGGGAGATTGTAAGTACAAGATTTTGTACATGCTATTTGTTGGCATTCCCATACAAAGCTAGTGAAGTATATCATGACAATTCATCACTGAAGAAGCTGGAAAAGGGCCTAATACTGATCTCAGAGACGTTACAGGTAAATGCATCTCATGAGTCAGCATATGCATTGGGATTGCAACCTGTGTTGCAATCCTCGAGTCAGTCCTAGGTTTTAGGAAGTTTGTTTTCAGAAAGTATCTTTCTATTCTTAAGTTTTATTATCCAAAGATATAGTGCTAATTTACCGAAACACAATGGCTCTGCTAGGGTTGCTCTTCCGCCGCCCTTGGCCTCTTCTCCATCATCGATGGAAACCTATTTCGATCTTCTTTTCATCGGACTCATTGAGCATGATGGCTGTTGTCTCCTCCACGAGGCCAAGGCTCGGATTCTCTCAATCCCAATCTGCTCCTGAAGCCCTGGTTTTGCTTAGGAATATGGATCGATCTACTTTGTTTTGGACCGGGATGTCAAGGCGAGGTGAGAGGCTCCGCTTGGGCGCTGCCGGCGGCGAAGCAAGCAGAGGCAAGCCCTCGATCTATAGCTCTGGCGACGAGCGGCTATACTTATCGCCGGATGGGTGTCGAGGCGATGCGGATCGGGATTGCCGAACTGAAGTTTCTGCAGACGGAGCAGGGCTCTTGGCTGCGGTGGTGCAAAGTGGTGGCTGGCTCCTACTCTGGGGGATGGTTATCACGCTATTGACGCCGGAGCTGCTGGTTTGGCTGATCAAACTCCTTATCAAGCCTTTCTCGTCAATCTGGTTCCGACCAGATTCGCTATTCAATGGCTTGGGCGGGGATGTCCTGATGGTGCAACTGTCTCTGTGGTTGCACTTGGAACTTTTCACTATGGTGGTCCTCGCAGCGTCAGGTGGCGGTGCAGCCTGTGGCACGGAGCTGCTAGAAGATTGTGCAGCGCCGAGATTGGCTGGGCCTTTTGGGCTTGCTTACTCCTTCTGGGACTGGGATGAGGTCTTTGGGCCTTATCTTGGGCCTCATGAGGAATGGGTCAGCCTTCTAGGGCTGAGTCTCATTTAGGTTTTATTTATCTAGCCTATTTACTTGTCTTTGGTAATATAGTTTATAGGCTTTCCTGAATAAGTGAGCATGGGTACCGTCAAATGATCGGACCTAATCTATGTATCGCTGTGGTTTTACGACAAACTCTTTATCTGCCCAGAGATGGTAGAGGGAGGATATGTAATGGTCCTTTCTGGCCTGAGTAATATTAATATATCGACATGATATTCTTCAAAAAAAAAATTATCCAAAGATATTTTCCACCAGTTAAAATCATCCCTTTGAAGACCTAATTGATTTAGGTCTGTTTATTTTAATTGGCAATCTTTTGTTAAAAAGATTTTTCCTAATAGGAATCAATTAGGGTTAGGCGCATTGATTGTACACGATTCTTTTTCCTCCATATAATTCTAAAAATATGGTCTAGGTTTAGAGATCTTTTAATTTGCATATCATATCAATTTGCATGTGATTGATGCATATATTGTGGGACTAAACTAATTGCTATCTTATAATGTTTAAGGAAGAAGTTCAGGAAATCGTATCTGCATTTAGAATGGTTATGATTGCATATCAGATAACTTTCCTTAGAGATGACAGTTACATGATATCCGTAAGGATTAGTTGAGTCTCACGATGTGTTTAAAAAACCTTCCAAGTTTATCTCAAATTTGTGATTAATGTGATTGGATTGAGGGGGAATCTTTATCTTCTATAAAAGGTTTTGAAACTGCATTGTGGCAGTTGGAGTTTTTGATTGAGAATTTAATTGTGCTGCATAGTCTGCACTAACTGTTTTACAAAACTCTCATTGTTTGTTTGATTGATTGATCATACTACTTGTTCACTGCATTCATCACTTGCATATGTGATTGAGATCAGTGAAGCTTCAAGGCAAGATTGAATATGAAGGCGTGTCCAGATTTCTTCATCTATACAGATTGCTTCATAGTTGTTTAGAATAGGTCTTTTACAGTTGTGAGCGAGTTAGCATTGTCGCTAGTCAATGTGGTTGAGTTGAATACCACTACTTGTGATCTGTAACAATCTTGATTCATATTGGATTTGATTCTCGTGTAGGCTATGTAAATAGCCTCGCAGTGAAGTTTTTCTCAGTAGCGAGGTTTACACTGCGTCAACAATTCTTGTGTTCTTTTAATTGTGTTGTTGCTTGTTTGAATAACTGTCATTACTCAACTCTATCAATTTTGTTCCATCCGGTATTTACAGTATATATGTATCAAAGGACATATTTAGTAAACCACGTGGTGTGGTGTGTTGGTCGAGCTGCCTAGTCTGGAACCCCCAGGTCTAGAGTTCGAATCCCAACTCCATCCCGTGGCCAGCAGATTTGAGGGACCTGGGTTAGTTAAAACACCTAATGGTTCGTGCGTCTGCGGTGCAGTGATTAGTCTGGCTATGCTGAGATACACTGCATGGGTGTGTGTGTTGGTTCTATTGACGTCTTCCACTCAAAAAAAAAAAAAAAGGACATATTTAGTAGGCCCATAAATCCGATTAGTTCATGCACAAATGACAATGATGATTTTATCCATGTTAAACGTCATTTTATCCATGTTAAAGGTTATTCTCAACTTTAAAGCGTTCTTATATTAGTCAATAACTTGAAATGACAGCTACGGCTAGACTTCATTATTTAGAAAAGGTGTTTTTGTAATATAGAGCTTCTCTGTCAATCTTTGGGTCAATGATCTACCCAGAAATTTTAACTAGCTTTTTTCTTTATCGTTAATGACTAATATAGTATGATCACTCATCCTCTCATTTTAGTAATCAACTGATGCTGATAATAGAGTTCTGCAAAAAGATAAAATATAGACATTTCATATAGACACTCAGGCATGCATCTTGGTGAATTTGTGGTCCATTTACACTAAGAATACAAACTACAGACAGATAAGGTATACATTATTCAGGTAGTTTGTGATACGCTGCATATATATTCAGATATATTATATTATTGGTTCATTTATCTATTTTGATCTATAGCTTTTGTTTTGATTTTTAGCAACCAAAGATTGGCTCGAAGTAACAGAGAAACAATTAAATGGTTGAGAAGAAGATTGCTCAATTGCTCATGCAGCTCTTTGTTCATTTAAAACTCTTTGTTCAACGTTTTAGATTTTTGCTCCTAGCTTATTGTTTCCGTTTCTCAAAATGATTAAAAATGTATTGTAAAGTGTAAATAATAATTTATGACTTTGGAAACTCGTTAAATTTTCAACTTATATACTTATCTTTTATCTCAAATTGACTATAAGATTATGCAAATGCTAAGAAAGTTGATCACATACACGAAGCACGGAGAGACCTTCAATGGCCAAGAAGAAGATTCCTCATTTGCTCATAAAGCTGTAGTCAACCATATCAATTTTATCATGACTAATTAGTAGTGAAATAAACATTTTTGTTTCTCTGTACTTTGTTCTTCTTTTTCTTATCTTTCAATCATGCATTTATATCCATTATTAACGCGAGAAATTGCATACGTAATTAAACTCGAGAATGTTCTTCTTCATCATTGAAATGGGCTTGCGTAATATGCATTTAACTATTGGCATGGTTGTTTGGGATAGGCAAGCAAACTTTCCTTGACCGAAGGTGGGCCTTGATTTGGGTCACCCACATGGGTCGGGTCGTGCTTGCAAACCAACCATCCTAACTATGGCCCAAGTCTATCACACTGACAACTGAGAAAAACTCGCGCGCCACTTAACGCTCCGGTTACACGCTTCTCGCTCCAACTCCGTCGTCCCCTTCCTCCACATTCTTTGTCTGCTTGAAGGTACCTTTACTCTGCTCTATCATTATGAGTTGCTCGGTGGATTCAACTTTTTGGGTCCTCTTAATTTGTCTTTATTTATTTATTTATTTATTTTTTTTAAGGAGAAAGGGATTAGGCGATATTAGTTACTCGGAGACAGACAATGCAGGGCACTTGTCCCACCCTCAAACCCGAAGGTGAAGGGTCTGCCCCACTCTGAGAACCCACCGCCCGTCCCCCAACTCAATTTATTAATAATAAAGAAGAAAAACTTAATTTGTCTTTATAATCATTGGAAATTTAGATTTGCGAAATATTTGTTCTGCTTATACATTGTGGGAAAGTTGAAAACTTTAGTGTAGTGTGATTGTGATTAATGATTAGTGGTTTGGTTTAACTCACTGATTGTTGATTCTGGGTACTAAACTTGATTTCAATTGGTTGATGGGTGAGGAGTGTTCATACTCCTTCCATTACAAATTCTATTCTGCAGGGTGGTTTTCTGTTAGCTTTTCTAGTTGATTACGAAGAGTCCAGAAGTAGGGGGAGAAAATTGATTGATAGTATATATTATGTATTTTGTTGGCTTCTGGCTCCTATATTGGAGACTTGTGTTATAAGTTACAACAAATCCAAGGTTGTATATTTTGCGACTAAGAAAGTAAAAAGGTTGTAATGGTGTTTCACTGTAAAAGTTTTAAACTCCAAACCACATAAGAGAAACCTGGCCTTTGTTTCAGTTGTTTTACAAGGGTTAATTTCCTAATATTGGCTCTTGTTGAGTCCAGTGGGAAATTAAGTTTCCTTTCTTTATTGTCTGTTTGGGCATGTCCTTCAAATTTATTAGTAGGTACTAATTTCAGCCCTTTGGGCTAGCTTTGGGGCAGCTTAATTGATCTCCATTTTTCCAAAAAACTTGGAATTCGTAATCCACGGCTTGTATTAAAGTCACAATTTGGCAAGATAAGCGGACAAAATATTGCTGATGATAGTTTTTCATGCTCAAAATTGGAACATGGTTCATGCTCTCGGAAAATTCTACAATGTGTTAACGTATGACATGCATACAATTGCCTTAAAAGTGGAAAAATGAGTCCTCAAAATAGTAATATTAATCCTCAAAGTAGTAACATGAGTCCTTAAAGTGGTAAATTTTCTTAGTTACCACATGAGTCCTCAAAATAGTAATATCAGTCCTCAAAGTGGTAACATGAGTCCTTAAAGTGGTAAATTTTCTTAGTTTACCATATGAGTCCTGAAAATAGTAATATTAGTCCTTAAAGTGATAACATAAGTCCTTAGAGGGTTAAAAATAGTTGATGTATGAGAAATGTTAACATACTATAGCTTTACCCAATTCTCTCATCATGTTATTTTTTTTCTAATTTTACTCAATCTATACTCAAACCTTCAAGAGAACTCTTTGGCTTAGTTTCGTGGAAATTTACCTCCAAATTGGAAGACATTCCATGCTCTCATCATTGCTTTGCCTGTTTTGCATGTATTAGCTAAAGTTTTTAAGTTTTAGAAATTTACTTCTCCAATATTCTTGCTAAAATTATACTATAATCTAAAGCTGAATGACCTTGACTGTTCATCGCTGTTCATTCAACTGTTTATAAGGATGTGAAATGTCGGTATTGCCCTTGGTTTTCTCTGAACTACCATGCTGCAATTTCCCCCACAATACATATGCAAAATCCCTGTACATCTAAGGATGGTCAACTGATCAAAGCACTGTTCCTTAGCGCTCGAATTAAATGACGCCTTTGCCCTTCATTTTTGTCTCAATTACAGTTTGGTTTAGCTGGTTACTGTTGTCGTGCTATGGGTTTTTGTCGTATTTGGTTTGTTCAGTCTGATGTATCAAAAGAGAGAGAGAGTTGAAGACTCGAAGGATTTAGGGATAGAGAGAGTTTTAGATTGTGAGTGAAATAGTGAGATAGATAGAGAGAGATAGAGAGCGAGACAGAGAGCTTCAGAGTGAGGGTGATATTATACATAATGATCTAGGGATAGAAAGAAAGAGGGAGCTTCAGAGAGTTGCAGGCAGAAAGAGAGAGGTATTGAGC
>LYNE01001719.1:38091-48526 GCA_001662545.1 Rosa x damascena
AAAAAAAAAAAAAAAAAAAAAAAAAAAAAAAAAAAAAAAAAAAAGGGTTGTGCTAAAAGAAACAGAAATAACTGCGACAGTAAAGGCTTTCAAAGTTTAAAGTTTAATCAATCATCCAAAACATCCTACCACTGTACTTGATTATTGTGCAGTGGAGGGAGGGATTGTGCTTGATGAGTTATTTGCTTCAGTATTTAAAACATTGATTGATGTCACTTTTCTAATTTTTATCTAGTTGACGTATATATGGCTCATATGCTTATATTGGCATTGCTAGACTTTCAAATATTAGCCTTGTATTAAAAATTCAAGGCTGGATCTTTACAGTTTAGTATAAAACTCCAAACCATAGAGCAGAAACCTTGAATTAGTGATCCTACATCTCAGATAAAAGCCACAAAATGAGCAGGCATACAGAGAATCCATTTTGACGAACTTCACACAATTTCAGTTTCAATTAGTGCTTGATCTTTCTCGTGATCGAGGAAAAATGCATCTTATTGATTACTCTAAATATTTTATGTGAATATGATGAATTGTTTTGAATGAATTGTTTTGATGATAGACTAGAGACGTATCCCACTAGATCAAATGGTACCAGGCTTTAAATGAATTGTTTTGAATTTTTTTATGTTGATTTTATTTGACATTTTTTGTTAAAGCTATTTTAATTTTAATATTTTTGTTTAATGGAAAAAAATAAAATGGCACAAAAATAAAATATAAATGAAGATTTGTGCAATTAAAAATTTAAAACTATGTAATAAGTTTGGGGGCAGATGTCACTATGCGCTGCTATTACCCTTTTTGCCTTTAGCATCAGTGAATGAAATTATCGGTTTGAATAAAAAAAAAAAAATTAAAACTGTAATGTAACCAAAAATGAAAAATAAAAAATTTTGAAACTACAAAAGATATTCGGTGCTTTATTCACAGCACGTACGCAGTACGCACTATAGTCAATTTCTCACTCTCTTCCCTTGTTTGCTTCTCTGTCTCCACTTTAATCATGTTGGAGTGAGGTACATGATTAAAGTGGAGACTCACCGCAGGCAAGTCCTCCCCAATGGTGAGCAGGAACACACTTCCACGAAATCCCGCCAATTAAACTCAAAAATTCCCAAATCCACTCCCACTATATGTCACGCCCCGAATTTTGAATAAGAAATTCAAATTCGAAACATGAATAATTACAAATACAAATACCAATCTAAATTTTTCTTTCAGAGTAACACGCCTCACACCACTCAATATTACATTACCCAACTCCTCAATTTCTTATTACAGCACACTATCACAAATTCCAAATTGATAAGTTCGAAATGAACATAACGAAACTCACAATAATGCTGTAACTCAAATACCACTACTCTAAGCAGCCTGATCACCTTCTCGATTCTCCTGACCTGTAGGATTTCCCGCTACACAATATAAATAGTGTACCGGGATTGCAACAACACAAACCCGGTGAGCTTGACAGCCCGTATGAGTAAACGAAAGGATTGCACAAATTTAATATAACAATTTCAACTCAGGCAAATGAAATTGTAGTAATATCACAACCACAACGACCACCACAAAAACCACATCACTTTCTCACTCTCATATATATATATATAGACACTTATGAGTTACTCTCAATTTCTCTCATAAGGTCACTCAACATTTGACAGACAGACTAGAGCTCTAACTGATCGTTTCCACCTACCTGGCGCGAGAGCGTGGTTCACGATTTAATGCTATTAGTTTCCACCTACCCGGCGCGAGAGCGTGGTTCACTAATAGATGCCATGGTCACCCCCGTGACCTATTGATCTCCACAGATCAATATATCTCAACAACTCAACAATTTACTGTTTCTCAAACAATAAAACTCAACACCTCGCTATATATATAGTTCCCTCACCGCAATCCAACAACACGTATATTTTATCAATAATAAAATATGTATAAAGTCATTCGCACATGTATTAACAGCTATAAATATTATAGCAATAAATATAAATATTTAGAACTCCGGTTCGTGAATGAACCATGTGCGGTTTACTCACCTCGATACTCCCGCTGCGTCTTCAAATTACACAATCACACCAACTCGCTCGCCCAAGTAAAAACCGTCAATCACCTAATCATAAGTGACTTGAATTTAGCCAAAAACTCAAAAATATAAATTGACGACGAGCTAATAGTCGGATCGAATTTATACGACTATCCGACGGTCAGATCGAATTTATACAGCGATCCAACGGTCAGATCGAATTTATACAGCGATCCAACGGTCAGATCTTCGCCTGCGACCTCACAATGTCATCGGAATTGTCATACGTTCAACATACTAAAATTTGGAGTAAAACCGATGGTCTGATCTTCCAAAAATCAAACTTTAACCAAAAGTCCACTCACTAACAAATTCCTCTCCACATCATTTTCAACCCTTCTTTACTTGTCAAATTCATCAGAACCAACAACTCCATAAATTTATTAATTTGACCAAAACAAAAATAGCAAATATAAGGTCACCGAACCTTGCCCTTACCAAGTACTCATTCTTTGCACAAATAGGTAACTAATCCGTATAGTAAAATCCACCATTCACCATAAATTTTAAAACCAAAATCAACTTCAATCAAAGCCAACCCAACAACCTCCAACTTCTTCAACATCTCACAATTTTATGATTCTATACACTTCAATACACAAAACTAAAAGCACAAGAATAGGCTTTCCAATTCACAACAATCCACGTCTCAAACCAAGGAGGGTACGAAATTTACCAACAACAAGTGGCCTGGAAAATCAGTGGCCGAGCTCAGTGGTCCATACAGTCATATACTCTGCCATTCACCATTGATCCTTCTAACTCCAATCATGGACATCCCCCAAACTGTTCCAGCAGCTCATTCCTCCAAAAACTTCTAACTCCTTCGATTCCACACCTCAGTCCACACAATTAAACAATAAGGATTTTTAGTTTTGCAGTTCACAACATTCCAATATTTCCAATTACAGAATCTACAAAAGGAATTACCAAACAAGCGGCCTGGAATTACCATGGCCGAGCTCGGTGGTCCACACACCAGTGCCGGCGCGTGCAGTGGCTCCAACGAAAGTGGACATCGGCTTCAAGGGTTTTGGTGGAAGGAGAAACCTAGAGTGCAAGCATGCTAGTCCTATAGCTTGATTTCGATCGGAGAGGGTGAACAACTCACTGTAAGGGTCAAGTTTCCGACGAGGGTGTATGCAGCGATCATCCGGTACTGGGTTGAGGAGAAGGTCACCAGATGTTGTCCGTTGAGTGAAGCAGCTGTGGATTTTGGGTGCAGATCGCGGCCGGGAATCGGAAAGAAGGAAGGGACAGTGGCTTCACCGCCACAGGTGCTGCGTACGGAGGCCGGAGGCCGTGTTTGGCGACACCCAGACCTGGTTTTGGGCGGTGTCTTGATCTGGTTTCGACTGGTGGTGGTGGTGGCATCGTGGAATTGCAGCTGGTAATAATGATTTTCAGCAGAGATTGAGAAGGTGAGAGGAAGGAGAGAAAAGGAGAAGGGAAAAAGTGAGTCGTGCCGTTCCAGAGGAAGGGAGAGAAAAGAATAAAGAGGAATCAGAGGAAAAGAAGAAGGGCATGTCAGCAAAAGGATGAATTTCTTGTCCTTAAAGAAAATACTGAAAGTTTCATAATTTAAAGAAAATTCCCAACTTCCAAAAATTCAAAACTTAACCAAACGAACTCCGAAAATTTCGTTCCACATATGCCCGAGATCGTAATGACGAGCTTTACGACTTTCATGAAGGAAGTTTTTCCCAAATTCAGTAAGTATAAAAAAAGTCGATTTCACGTGCCCTTAATTAACGTACGTTTTCGAATAAAATCGTTCGAACAAATTTCACCACTCCTCCAAGCTTCGTACATTCTCCCATGACCACGAAATCATTACTAAAATTTCCTCGGAAAATAATTTGAATTTACGAGGTATTACACTATATAAACCCTAACCTTAACCCCCGCCCGCCCCATTTATCATCTCCCTCACCCATTTTCCCCCCTACTGGAAAAGTGGAAATTAGTTTCTTTCTTGCTGGTTTCAATAGCCTCCTCTGCATCTCTTCCCTTCATCAGTCTCATCATCATCATCAGCTCGTCTGTGGAAGTATGATGTGTTTTTTAGTTTCTCAGCTTTCCTCTCTGGTAAGTTTTAGTTTTGTTTCGTTTTTGTTCTTGTTCTTGTTCGTTCGTACTGTTTTGCCCATAATTATGGGTTTGTTCTTTCATACCGTTTTTTCGTTTCTCAGCTTTCCTCTCTGGTAAGTGGCTGCTAGATATTCGGGGTCTGGGTGAAGGACGGTACTGATTCGCAACCAGTGACCTGACAGTTCTTCCTGGTAGATGTATCCTCCGAGATGGTACTCACGCCTGAAGCTACTGTTGCCGCCGGGACGGTCGCTTCTTCCTCTTCTTCATCATCAGCTGTTGAGTGGAAGTATGATGTGTTTTTGAGTTTCAGGGGTCCTGACACTCGAAGAAGTATCACATCCGATCTATACCATCGACTGCAAAACAAGAGAGGAATTACAACATTCATGGATGACCGAGATCTTCAAGTAGGGAATGAGATTTCTTCCATTCTTGTAGCAGCAATTGAAGAATCAAGATTTGCAATCGTTGTTCTGTCGGAAAACTATGCTTCTTCTCCTTGGTGTTTAGAGGAACTGACAAAGATCTGTGAGTGCATGGAAGAAAACAACCGAATTTTTCCACTTTTCTATAATGTGGAACCCTGTGATATACGGTACTGGAAGAGGAGTTTCGGAGAAGCTTTCAATAAGCATGAAAGCTCTGGGCGACACACATCACAGAAGGTGCAGCGGTGGAATGATGCTTTAAACAAAGTAGCCGGTTTCTCTGGGTGGCATACAAAGAATTTTAAGTAAGTATCATGATGAGATTATCTATTTCAATTATCAAGAGTCATGCGCACAGCTTTTCAATTTATTATTTGACCTTGTTTCTTCCTTCCTTGCAGGACTGATAGAGAACTTGTGGTGGAAATTGTGGATTTTGTGTGCGGTAAAATACAACCCATAGAATCTGAGTGGTTTGATTTCCATAATCTTATAGGAGGAATTGGATATAGAAATGGTCTCCCTTCGACGTTATCTGTGGTTCCTGGCCCTTATTGTGGAAGATATTTAGTTGATGTTCAAGCTGAACATCCTCAGAAACACAAGTTGTGGCTTGTGGAAAATGGTTTTGCTCATAATCTGGGGACAAAATCCAATGAAGATCTGAAGGGGGTTCCAGATATTATATCTGAAACCGTTAAACACATTAAACCTGACAGGTGCATTTTGAGATTAAAATTCATATCAACTCCACCAAAGTGGACAATGACAAATGGACAAATAAATTACATTTCTCCATACTATCATGTCAGGATTATTCAAGGCCTTGTAGTTAAGTCCACCATTGTGAGAAACAATGGAAAACCAAATCTGAGCATCCCATGGATGAAGGCTATGGCCATAGAAAGTATCAAGAAATTAGTCTCTAAAGACTATAACTCTAGCCTCCTGGCACGTGGAGAAAAGATAATGGTTGTTTGTGATAATTCTCTTCTTCGAGAAAGCTGTGACTTTTTCACAGCAAAAGAAGTTGATTGTTCTCTGGCCACCACCAGATGGCTAGAGAATATTGAGCGAGACGAAAAATATCAAGTTTTCTCTGATTCGGATCTTGAATATGAGAGTAATGATCATGAAGCTCCCGACAGTAGTCCAAGTTCATCACCTACCTTTGAATGTTTGTAATTCCATGGACAGCCAAGCAAGCATTCCTCTCAATATCTTATCAGAACAAGATTCTTGGAAATTGTTTGTGAGAAATGCAAGGTCTTTTGAATCGACCATTTTTGAGGTTGTAGTGAGGAAGGTAGCCAGAGAATGTAGGGGTCTACCCATTGCACTGATAGCAGCTGCAACCTGCAAGGGCACTTGGACATAAAGATCTGGCGGAATGGCAAAAAGCAGCTCAACAATTAGAGAAGTCACAAATTGCCAACCCTGACCATGATGAAGATGCTTTCGAATGTATAAAATTAAGCTACGATTACTTGAAAGATGAGGACTACAAGTCATGCTTCTTGCTGTGTTGCCTATTTCCAGAAGATTATAACATCCCAGTAGTTTGTGCTTGCTTATATTTATTGACACTCCCTAGCCTTATTTGCCAGGCTTAACATTTTGTTGAAGCTAAAAGCATTACTTCCAATTTAATATAATATGATTGCCAGGCTTAACTTTTCCGTTATTTGTAATTTAGAATATGTACTTTATTTTGTGGTTACTTCCATTAAACATGAGGATAATCAAGACATTTTACCCTTATATATGGTTATTTTTAAAATGTTTCAAGAAAAGGGTTAGACATCAAATTAAATGACCAAAAGATGAAACGATATCAGACATGCATAATCCTTTTATGCTCTGATCCCAACTTTTTAAGTCCCTGCCAGTCTAGGCCCGCCCGCCAAATCCGATTACCCAAATGGCCGAGTCCATCAAACACGAGACTCATGAACTCTGGCTAGGGTACTAGCTACTCTTGTCGACGCTCTGGTTTCGCGAGTGGAGGTTACCCGCTGCTTTCTCATCCCTCGCGTCCCCTGCTGATCAATTAGGTACCCACTACTGTCACTCAACTTATATATCTGAGTATTGATGCTTTTTCGTATCTGTAAAAAATGGCTCAATTTTGTTGGGTTCTCTTTTTCTCTGCAATCATTGGAAATTCAGCTTTATTATGAAGTTCCAACTCATATAGGAGAAGCTTTGAAGGAGTAATACACACGGCTTGGAGATTAAAGCCACAAAAATGGAAAGATGAACAAACAACCCATTCCGATGACTCCCTCTCTATTCCAGCCTCTGTTTTACACTTGTTGATTGTTTTCGCATTAGAAAAATGCTTCTTATTAATCGTCTTTAATAATATTTGTGGATTTGAGATCGCGTTGTTGATCTTATACAGGTATTCCAGAGTCAGTTGGTAGAATAGAAGAGTTAGTTCATTGTGCTTAGGATAATATTCGAGTAGATTCTAGCTAGCTAGAAAGTTTTCTTCAAAATTGTGTTTGTCTGATTTCGATCATTGCTTATGTGTAGCATGTGTTTGTGTACTAGCTTAAAGGCTTTGGGTTGCCTATTTTTTGTTGCAAAAGAGGAAGATTTGTTATATTAACTCATAACAACTGAGAAAATTATACTAAATCAACTGAGAAATGGCCAAGTCACTTATTGTTTGTGTATTATTAGTTGTCCTCATAAAGGTGAAAGGCTGTCGCTTACGCTTTCCTTTCGTTCCCAAACAAGGAAATTTGTTGAAGTGTTGTGCTAAATAACAAAAGGTGCTAAAAAATTTATCGAGAAATTACTTATTTCTTTATTCTTGAGTGTCGTTAGTCAGGGTTTTCTAATTTAGCTTTGAAACTGTAACATTGTTAGCAGTATCAGTATTTATAAAAATCAATGTATTATCTTAGATGGTTTGGGCTTCTGCTTCCTTGTTAATACACCTGCATTAATCAATCATGCATGTACGCTCAATATCTCTTGTTTCTTCGTTTTATATTAGCTTAAACTAGCTTTCATTTTGGGACATTTGGTTCTCCAAAAATACTTACTAAAATGTGATTACATTTATGGATCTAGAACTTGGTCTAGTGTTCATTGGCAGGAGCTTCCTCATAGCCAATATCTATGCAGCGTTTATTGCTCTATTATATCTTTTGGCTAATGTTTTGCTTGGATGCTGAGAAACTTGAGGAAAATGATGCATGTATAGGAAACTGTTGGTATAGCATGTGTGTACTGGCTGAAAGCTTTCCTTTGCACTTTTGTTTATTCCGAAAGAGGAAAATTTGTTAAATTTAAACATGACAACTACGGAAACTGTAGTAAGTTAATCGAGACATGGCTGGTATAGTACTAGAGTTTGGTTTTATTGTGACTTAAATCAGAATACTGCAAATATTTCTTGTGGTAATCCAGGAAACTCATTCGAGTGAAGGATTCAGACATGCTTAGGATAATATAGGATAATATATGAGCACATTTTGGCTGGCCTTAAGGTTTTGCAAAATCGTCTTTCTCTAAATCATTTCTTCTCCCATATGTACCTTTTTCGTTATTTTGTAATGTGCAGTGTACTTCATTTTGTGGTTACTTTCATGTAGCACTTGATGTCCTAGAACTCAGCTGATATGACACGTATAACAAAAGTACATAACTTGTTCCAAAAGAACTCATATCAGCATGAAGCTTATGTAGCTCACTCATAATTGTTATTCACCTCGATGAATTCTCTACAATCCTCTTATTTGTTTATGACACATATTTCACTCATGTGTCTATATATTGAAGGTTGGTGATGTAGCTGAAGATGCATTGTTGATTGATCTAACTGATGTGCCTATATATCAAGACGTGAAAAACAGCTTCCAAAGTGATTCCAACAGCCATCCCCTAAACCTCATGAGAGTGAAGAGATAAGTTGGCATGATCAGGAATTCAGGATTCTGTTTGAGCAAATTCTTGCCCACGGTATGCAGCTACTTAATTTTCAACAGTTCTCTCTATACACCTCTATATATGCTGATATTGTCTTGGGTAAAGTTTGATTTTTACCCTCCCCTGTTTCACCCCCTTGAACAGAATACTTACTAGAAAAAGTTCAATGTACAATCATAGATATATTGACTGTTCAGTGTTGCACTTCCTTTATAATACTGCTTTATTTATCATGCAAGTACCAATCAAAAAGATCTGTAGCGTAGCTTGTCAAGAGTGTATGTCCTATCTCATTATCATTTATCTATCGATTGTCTGTTTAGTTGTTTATATTAGCTAGGCCTGGCATTTGAGCCCGTGACCCGCAAACCCGCCCGAAACCCGCACGGTAAAAGCCCGCCCGAACCCGTCCATTTATTAAATTCGTGCTAAAAAAGCCCGCACGCAAAAAGCCCGCAGATAAACGGGCCTTGCGTGCTAAAGCCACTGGAACCCGTTTGCTTCCAAACAAATCCATTTCGCCCCTTTCCGTCTTCACCAAAACGGAACTCTCTCCCATTCATTTTCGTCACCCAAATCCCAACTCTCTCTCTCTCTCTCTCTCTCTCTCTCTCTCTCTCTCTGCGCGCCCAATTTCTCAAGGTATTGCATGGATATGTCTTTTGCTTTGGGTTTTCTTTGATTCCTAGCAGTTTTTGTATCTGGGTATTGCATTTTATAATCTGAAATCTGTTTTGGTGTAATGGTGATCTGGGTTTGCTTCAATTTCTGGATTTGGGCTCTGTGAATGGCTGTTTGTGTTTTGAGATGGAGCCATTTTGATGAAGTGGTTGTATTTAAAGCTTGTGCTGGTCCCTATCTTCCTTGATTTCTGGCTTGTTTTTGTTGTTGGGGTTTGTTTTGTTGCTGTGAAAGTGTGGGAAGAGAGCTTAGAAACTGAAGGTTTGAATTTTGTCTTTGTTTGCACTAGGACTCAATATAGCTAGAACTGCATACTGAACTAGGCAAGACTTGAAATTTTTGCTTTTGTTGAACTTATGTGCTAAACATTGTTAATAGAAGGTTTTGTTTCTCTGGCTTGAAGTATAAATTTCTGTTATTTTATTTTATTCTGAGAATTGAAGATTTGGAGGCTTGCTCTATTTTTGGGATATACTGTGTGTTTACCCCATTTCTGGTTTGGTTCAGAAAATGCAGGAAAATAAGTCAATGTTTTGAATTTTGAAGTCCAATATTCTTTGTCTCTTGTGAACTGAAGTTGGAATCTCCATCTTGTTATCGCCTCCAATCCTGCTTGATTCGTTATTTGTTTCTACTTGATTCATTAAAAAAAAAATTAAAAAAAAAAAAATTTGTTAACGGGTTTTAACGGGTTCCAATGGAAAACCCGCAAACCCGTCGGGTTTTAACGGGTTCCAATGGAAAACCCGCAAACCCGTCGGGTTTAGCCCGCGAAACCCGTTAACTTAACGGGTTTTTACCGGGTCGGCCCGTTAAGAACCCGGCTCGTTAAGAACTCGCACCGTACCCGCACTATACCCGCACGTTGCCAGGCCTAATATTAGCTTAAGCTTTGATTCTGGGACATTTGGTTCTCCAAAATACATGCTAAATGTGATTACAATGTTCATTGGCAGGGGAAACTCTCATAGATTTGGTTTCTGCTCCTTCTCATGGATACGCTCCGCATTAATGTCCACGTCGCCCTTCCTACAGCTTGAGGAACCTAATTAATGAACATGGTAATTGTGTATCTACTACCAGTCTGTTGTAGGAGAATAGAATTGTGTTTATTATTGATAATGGGAGCCCTTTATATAGGGAGTTTACAGAGTACACAAAAGGTAACAGAATCGGAATACAATTAGTATAC
>LYNE01001719.1:48668-63289 GCA_001662545.1 Rosa x damascena
TTTCGGCCTGGTCCCTTCTCTTTTTCTTTCGGTCTTCCTCCCCTTTTTTTTCGCGACTTCTTTCTTCCTCTGGTTCTTCTCCCTGCAGTTCGCCGGTGTGCAGAGGGGGCTGGTGCGCGGGCTATGAGGAGGAAGGCTGATCGGAGGCTTGGGCTGCTGCAGATCGGAGGCCGGGGCTGCTGCAGGTCGGAGGTCGGGGCTGCTGCAGGTCGGAGGCCAGGCTGCTGCTGCTGCTGGTCGGTGGCCTGGGCTGGTATCGCTCGGCGGGTTGCAGGGACGCAAAAGCAGGTGGACTGGTGCGCGGGGCTTGCAGGTGGGCTAGTGCGCGGGGCTTGCAGGCGGGCTTGTACGCAGCAGCTTGCAGGGGGCTGTGCTGCAGTGAGCCTGCGATGCAGGGATGGACGCAGGTGCAGGGGCTAGAGGCTGCGGCGAGGTCGGCATGAGATGTGCGGCAGTGGGCTGCAAGCGAGTAGCAGGGGGCTGTGCTGGTTCGGTAGGAGGCTGGAGGCTGCAGCTAGGGTCTTGTGGGCAAGGTGAGTTTACGGCAGATTTTTGGGAGAGAGAGTTTTTAGGTTTTTTTTCTTTTGGACTAGGGTTAGAACTCGTGCTGATAACGTGTTGTAGGAGAATAGAATTGTGTTTATTATTAATAATAGGAGCCCTTTATATAGGGAGTTTACAGAGTACACAAAAGGTAACAGAATCGGAATACAATTAGTATACCTAGGGTACTTTCCTATTACAACTCTAAACCCTAGTTTGTAGAGGCACACATTATGTCGATATCCTTCAACACAGTCATTATTTACTTTGTTACCTGGATTAAGTAATTATGTGCTTTTCATGGGTAATATTGTAATAATATTACATGTGCTTTTGGTTAGTAACATAATTTGAACATGACTACTAGATTGTTGCCGAGTTTTGTTTTTTTTTACTGAGTCTGCTTCTTTTGGATCCATCTCTGCCCTATCATCTTCAAGATGATGTATGGTTAATGTTATATGATATAAACATACTCGATGTTGTATAGAAATTAAGATCCCTTGACAAGAAAGCCAAAACTGTGTCAGGGCATCAACTTGCTAGTTGTCCGAGAGGTCAATAGTTTTAGTTGAACAAAAATAAGTGCAACAAGCTTTACCTAACATACTCTAGTTGACATTGTATCGGAAACAATGCTCTAGTTGGCCACTCCCCTTCTAATGAACCACCATTGAGTCTGCAAGTGGAGAAATTGATAATTATTAGCTGAACAAGTCAAAGGTGCCCTGGGATTTGAATGACTTGTGCACTTCTCCTTTTCAGATAATTTTGAGTGGAGGGGTAATGCAACAATTTGGATCTAAATGAAAACTGATATCATTTCCAGTATAGATTGTGACTTCAAGCTACACTTCCATATACAGAAATGATTTTTACATCAAGCAGTTTTTGAGGTACGCAAAGCAAAGTGAATCATGTCTGTACTCAACATTTGTATAACTGACTCGTATGGTTTACAAATCCAAGCTAGGTTGAATCTTTTTTGACATTTTAACATGTTGACTATATTGGCATTGCTACACTTCAACTTGAATACTTGTATTGTAAGAGATCCCAATGTTGAATGTTCTTCAACTGGACAAAAGTAAAAAAAGGGTATCTTTGAAATTCCAAACGATACAGGTAAAACCTTGAATTGATTGGATAAAATCAGAAATGGCAAGAGAAGCAAACAGAATACTGTTGAAGATAATGCAAAGATTTATATTAACTGGCTAAAAATGGGAGTGGGATCCATGCTCTCATGCATCATGCTGGTTGTTTTAATTCTACTCAGTTTAGATTTAAATCTTCAAGATAACTCTTTGGCTTAGTTTTTTGGAGTCTGTGTGTGTTAGCTCAACTCAGTTTCTGCTCTCATCATATTGTTTTGCGGGTTTTGTATGTGCTGCAGTTTTTAACTTTTGGACGTGTGTAATTTTCAACATCATTAACTGCTCTCATCGTGGTACTGTGCTAGTTGTTCTATGTTATAGATATGAACTAGTTTCAGATGAAACGTAACAAAGGAAATTTTGAGGTTTGGATGGTTGTACAGGTTTAACCTGTAGTCCAAAACTAAGGTCAATGTTTTTTGGTCAAAATGCCATAGGGTAGATAGGACCGTAAAAACCAATAATTGGGAATTTGTTGGTTGGTTGGTTGGTTGATTGATTCAGTGAATTTGGTTCACATTTAACAATTAAATTTGGTAGGCATATGTACTGATGGTAAATATTGATTGGTATGTGTAGGTGGAAAACTGGGAAGTTTCAGAAATTGACAAAAAATTCTGAAACTTCAGCAAATTTCATAGCATCCACTAACTTTCTGCATCCAACTTTGTTGAACATCCCCTACATTATTGTCCTTTGGTTGAATTTGAATCAGCTCAGTTTGGGTCACATCCCCTTTTCCCCTCTCTTCCATGCTGTTAAAGTTTTCAGCCCCAATAGGATAAGAAAATCCATGGAAATGGTATACTGAATTAATCTAGTGACATTAATTTGAATATGAAAACTAGCTGGCAAGTGGAAATTTAAACCTTCATATGAGATATTACCTAGTTTAGGTAAGCCTCACCCACTGATCAAATGGATGAAAGAAACTAGACAGTTCTCCTTGCTAATGCATCACACTACTTCAGACAGTACTGCATTAATTATATGTGTTGCCAATTCTTGTCCACATTCAACAATTAGGCCATTAGGGCTTTGCCAAAATGCAGAAAACAAAAACTGGTTTATGTTGTTGTCAATCTACCACATTATATTTAAGTGTTATCCTTATTTGGCTAATTTAAAATAAGAGAAGTGTAGTGCTAGTATTATTACTAGTACCGTTCATGTTCTCGCTGATTTATTTACTTATCTTTTATTTTAAGTTCGCTATTATTAGATCACACTCTGAGTTGAGCAGACTTGGAACAAATGACGGAATGTTGAGCCGCCTAATGGAAATAAAACTCACTTCTCAGTGTGCAAATTATTAGTTTCTGCATTACATGTTAAATATTAAAATTCATGCTCTTTCTTTCAATGGACACTGATTGTTTGAGCTTTTGAGGTTTTGTCTGTTTGAGGTTTGTTGAACTAATTAGACCTATTCGTTTCTGTTGGGAGGTTCTTTCGTATCACACTGATGGTGCGCGCTCACATTCAATTCTGAAGAACTGGAAGCTCTACTGAACTCTGAAGAGCATGCGTGGATGTAACTTGCTTCACTGAAAACTGTTAGAGAGATTTGTGTAACTGAAGATTTGTGCAATCAAAACTGATCATCAGTTTGAATCTTTGTATTTATAAAATTGAATAGTGTTTATAGCTGATTGTAACAGTAGCATAACAGTTAATATAGCTGATTGTAACAGTAGCATAACAGTCAATTAGCTTAGCTATATAATTGTACATTGTAATCAGATTGAGAATACAGAAAACACATTTTCTACATGGTATCATAGTTTAGGTTGCTTACCTCCTTTCGATCCAATATCTCTTCCTTAGTCGTTCTTCCTACTCTGCGCCTCCCCTCCCTCCCTCATGGCCAACCCCACTGCTTCTTCCTCCTCTCCAAACACTTCCAGCTTTATCAAACTCACTGACACCAACTATCTAGTTTGGCTTCGGCAAATCAAACCTTACCTCAATGGCAATGATCTCTGGTGCTATGTTGACGGTTCTAAACCTGCTCCCCCCCATCTACCATCATGTCCACCCCCTCTGAGGGCCAACCTGCTGTTCCTATCCCCAACCCAGCCTACACCAAATGGTTCAAAGAAGACCAAATCATCGTCAGCACTCTCACCACCACCCTCACTGAAAATATTGCTCAACTGACAATTGGTTTCGAAACCATAAATGCGCCAACACGCGAACCTGTCTAATTACCCGTACTATGTGTGTGATATGTTAAAGTTTGGTCAAAGGTATCAAAGCTCAAGACTGTGTCACTTTGGTTCCTCAAATGGAGACTATCACACTAAGCTAGGTTTCTTTCTCTCTCTGTCTATCTCTCTTGCTCCTCCGATCCCAGACTCAGACGATGCAATTTCAATAAGAAGAAAACACAAAAACTCCAAGCACAAAATTTCATCTGGGTTCTTCTAATTTCTTCACAAAAGCCTCAAATTTGATTTGGTTATCAAATTCTACCTCATATGTATCTCATCTGGGCTCTGCTCATTCTTATGATTTCACGACAGCGATGACAACAAGGAGTTCGAGGCTTCAGGTGGCTGAGGAGGACAAGAGCCACTGCTGGTTATGAATCCCAGCATGGACCCCACCACCGCCAAACTAGCCGCAGCGCCACCGTCCCTCTACCTTCTACGACCGCCACCCGGAGGAGAATTTCACCAGCTTCTGCCCCGCATATGCCTCTGTGAACGACTCGATCTACTCTCACAGTTTTGCACCCTTCAACCACCTCGATATACTTTTTCCTTATCCCAAGAAAGAACAACCCAGTTGGGGAGCCACCTAACCTAAGATTGAAGTTGAAACCAGAAACTTAGCTTGGTCCTCTTCGAGCTCTCGAGGTCCGGTGTTCGAGTCCAAAGAGGAGGAACAAGACAGCGACGAAGATGAAGAGGAAGAACAGGATTTCGGGAGCTTTTGAGGTCTGGTGCTCTGAGCTCATTCTCCTCTGATTAAAATAAGTTCGATTCTTTACATTTCGGTTTTGATCTGTGCTCTCTGTGGATCTGTGTCTCCGTTTTGGTAGAGGTTTTTGTGATGTTTGCTTTGCCTTGTATCAGTGTTGCGTTGACTGTTTCAATCAAAGCCAATTGATTGACTGAAGGTCAGGATTCCAGGAGGTATGGATTCAGTATAGTCACAGTAGAGAAGAGGAAGATTGGTGTCGCTGTTGCTGTCGCAGACACCCAGGTTAAGCTATAAGTCGGAGAGAGATTTTGTGATCGGTGGATTCAAATTCGATGAACAGGCATGGGAAAGAGAAGGGCGTCATGGTGATGCTCCTTCATCTATGGGAGATTTCGATGAACAGGCATGGGAAACATAATGGCGACAACGTGCAGGTTCTTGTGCATTGCAGGTGATTCAGGAGTCTGAGTTGGACTCATGGCCGAGTTGAATGAGTTGTTGTTTCGAGTCATAAGCTCATGAATTGATTGAGCTGTGTTGTTTGTTGGAGTTAAAAGATTTCCCGATATCCCTATCTGTGAGAGGTTTGAAATTGTTTCCCAAAATGATCGAGGCTCAGGGATCTGGGGTTAATGTGATCAACAAAGACGCAGCTGATTTGTTATTAAAAAAAAAATGCAAATTGTCTATTTTAGCCCTCTCTGTGGGCCCGACGGCTTTAAAATTTTCTTGCTGACTCGTCCCACATTAGCATTAAACGGAATTTTTGGATGGCTTTAGGAGAGTTGGACACGAGTGATGGAAATTGAGAGTTCGGGGTAGTCTTGATCAAATTGGAAGTTCAGGGACTAATATGAAGAATGAGTGAAAGTTCAGGTAGGTAAACTGAAATTAATCCTTTTTTTTTTACTACTGCTTCTTCAAGTACTTGTGGTTAATGTGTTAATTTCGTTAGTTGATAGATGGTATTGTGATTGATATGATGTTTGTTGTATGCTTATCTTGGCATTGCTTCACTTACATAATTTGCCTTTACCAATCCAAGGTTGCATCTTTTGAATTCAACCATAAAACTCCAATCAATATAAATTATACGGTTTGGATTCAATCCACAAAAATGGCAAGTCAAACACAACAACCCATTTTGATGATCATTTGCTCTCTCTTCCAGCTGCAGGGAGCTTTTTAGTTATTTTCTCATGAGAAAAATGCTTGTTATCAATTTATCTTTTATATTTTGGGTGGATGATTATGTGGGTTCAGGTACAGTTGCAAAGTCACTTGATCGATAGACTAGCAGATTTGTTAAAAAGAAAATATAAAAAAATTTCTCCCAATGTAGTTCACTCATAATGGTCACAATTACTTGGTGAAATTTTCTGTTGTAATTTCATTTGGACTAGATGGTTACAGAGACTTGTTTCAGTTAAATATGCGTTAATGTATTTTGAGGTTGGTGATCTAGCTGGGGACTCGAATACAATCGACAAAACAACTGCAAAAGGGATTCAACAAACTTGATGAGAGTGAAGTGAACAGTTCTGGAAAATGTTGCAGCATATTCTTGTCGCTGGGTTTATATATCTCTTGGATGAAATCAATGAAGTGCTCCGTGCTCTCGTCATGGTTGTAGTTATTCAATGTTTCCTCCATGGTAGAAATAGAATCGGTTTTTACCGGTCTAAAAAAGTAGTCCTTCAAAACTAAGGTCAATGTTTTTAGGTCAAGATGCCGGACTCGGCTTCTCTGCTATAAGGATCTGTTTGGATTTCACTGCCAGGCTGACACGTCATCTAATATCAATCCAAGGGCCAGAAGTGGAAGCTTTTCTCTCCTAGTGAGTGCTCTCTACTGTTCATAGTAGCACCCTGAGCTTTGTCTCAGTTTTCCTCCACCGCCCCCAACCGTCTCCTCCTCCCAATTAATCCATCCATCCCCATACTCTGTTCCTCCAGTCTTTCAACCATCTCCGTTCCTTCCCATACTCACGCATACCGATCTCCACCGCTATCTCCCATCCCTTAATTTTTCTCTTCATCTTTATCCACTGTTGATTTCGCCCATCCTCCACCATCACTAGCCGATCTCCTAGTGAACAGTAGAGAGCTCTCACTAGGAAGAGAAGCTTCCACTTCTGGCCCTTGGATTGATGTTAGATGACGTGTCAGCCTGGCAGTGAAATCCAAGCAGATCCTAGCACTGCCTGTTATGGCAGAGAAGCCGAGTCCCTCTCTGACTTCCATTTCATCCATATTTTTGTTATCAGGCTCTCTTGTTTGATCACAAGGCTTACAGAGATTTGTTCACTATTGTCTCCTCTCCAAGCCTAGCTCTCTTGTGGATTTGTAATAGCTGAAGCTAATGGAGTTCTTCGAGGTTAGAGACATTGATATTTCATATAAGCTGTATCCTCCAATATTTGTTTATCTTTTTTGTTTGTTGGTTTTTACTCTTTTTTGTTCTTCTTCTCTGTTTTTGCATATTACAAAAAGATGTCGTTGGCGATTATTGTGGTAATTGTGACATGGATCGGTGCCATAGCTACTAGTAAGTGGATATGGACTCTACTGAAGCATTGGTTCGGTTACATGGTTGAAAGGCGTGAGCCAATTGGCATCGCTACTGAGTGGAAGTATGATGTGTTTTTGAGTTTCAGGGGTCCTGACACTCGCAAGGGGATTACAGTCGACATACAGGATCGACTTAATAGGAGTGGAATTAAAACATTCATGGATGATCGAGATCTTGAAGTAGGGAATGTTATTAGTCCCGTTCTCTTAACAGCAATCAGAGAATCAAAGTTTGCAATCGTTGTTCTCTCGCAAAATTATGCTTTTTCTACTTGGTGTTTGGAGGAACTTAGAGAGATTTGTCTCTGCATGGAAGACAACAGAATTTTGCCACTTTTTTATGATGTTGAGCCTGCTTATGTTCGATATCAGAACGGGAGATACGGAGATGCTTTCTCTAAGCATGAAACCTCTGGGCGACATGAATCAGAGAAGGTGAAGCAATGGAGAGCTGCTTTAAAAAAAGTGGCCGACATTTCTGGGTGGAATACAAATGATTATAAGTAAGCATTGTGGCTTTAATTTCGGTTCTATATATTTTACCCAACACTTAATTTTAATCCTTAATTCTTCCATGTAGGACTCACAAAGAACTTGTTGACGTCATTGTGGAATCTCTCCGCAGTAAAGTACCACCTGATGCAATTGAATCCACAGGAGATTTCCAAGCATATGAAGCAACAACAGAAGCCATGAATAAGGTTATGAAGGCGCTAACAGATGACGAGATCAGTGCCGTTGGTGTCTACGGCATGGGCGGCGTTGGAAAGACAAGCATGGTGAGACATGTAGCTGCACAAGCCTGCAAAAATGGTACTTTT
The DNA here is from genome assembly GCA_001662545.1 of Rosa x damascena. Taxonomy (NCBI): domain Eukaryota; kingdom Viridiplantae; phylum Streptophyta; class Magnoliopsida; order Rosales; family Rosaceae; genus Rosa; species Rosa x damascena. The sequence continues at coordinate 56,688 of LYNE01001719.1, forward strand.
AACCATTGGATTATGGCTGCCATATCCCAAAGCCCTGACTACAGAAAAATTCAAGGCACATTGGCAGACCTATTGGGCATCAAATTGATGGAGGAGACAGAAGATGGAAGAGCCGCTAGGTTGCATAAGGAGATAATGAGAAGAGAAAAACTCCTGATAATCTTGGACGATGTTTGGGAGAGAATAGAATTGTCAGCCATAGGAATTTCCAGCTACGAGAAGCTTCAAAAGTGCAGATCCAAAGTCGTACTCACCACACGGAAATTGCATGTTTGTGATTCCATGGACAGCCAACGAAGCATTCCTCTCAATATCTTATCAGAACAAGATTCTTGGAAATTGTTTCTGAGAAATGCAGGGGTAGCGAAGAACAAGATTCTTGAATCGGCCACTTTTGAGGATGTGGCAAGGAGAGTAGCCGGAGAATGCAGGGGTCTACCCATTGCATTGATAGCAGTTGCAAGGGCACTCAGAGATAAAGATCAGGCTGAATGGGATAAAGCAGCTCGAAGACTAGAGAAGTCGCAATCTACAATCGTTGAGGATGGGAAAGAGGCCTTCAAATGTATAAAATTTAGCTATGATTACTTGAAAGATGAGGATTCCAAGTCATGCTTCTTGCTCTGTTGCTTATACCCAGAAGACCATGAAATCGAAATGGAAGACTTGTTCAGGTATGCGATCGGAAAAGGATTGTTTCCAGATGCCGAAACAATGGTAGAAGCCAAAGGAACAGTAGTTTCAGTGGTCAAGTACCTGAAAGATTCTAGCTTGCTTTTGGATAGCGAGAAAAATGGATGTGTAAAAATGCATGATGTCATCCGGGATACAGCCATTCAAATTGCCGAATCTGAAGATGGGTTTTGTGTGAAAGCTGGCTGTGGTTTAAAGGGTTGGCCACGCAGATTACATGAAGGCTGCACTGCTATTTCACTGATGAGGAACGAAATTCGCAAGCTACCCGAAGAAGAGTTGGTATGTCCAAATCTCCAGATTTTATTACTAAACCGGAATGCTGATTTAGATGAGATCCCAGAAAAGTCCATCCAAAAGCTGAATGAATTAAGGCTCTTGGATCTTAGCGACACTAGTATTTCCGTGTTACCGCAATCATTCAGTCTCCTTACCAACCTCCAAGCTTTGTATTTAGATTCTCTCAAGAAATTTATTGACATTTCTATAGTGGGAAAACTGAAGAAGCTTGAAATTCTAAGTATGAGAGAATGCCTCGGGAGCGGGGGATTTTCGAGACTAGCACATGAATATCCCGAGGAGAGGGAATTGTCGAGAGAAATAGGACATTTGACCAATCTAAGAATTTTGGATGTCAATCGCTCTTGGGCAACAGCCAAGGTGAGTGGTATGGTCACAATTCCATCTAAAGTGATATCAAAGTTGCATAAATTAGAAGAATTGTACCTGGTGTACTGTGGATTTGAGGAAACCAATATTTTTGATGAGTTAGCTGGTTTATCAAATTTGAAAATAGTGCAGCTTGGCATATCTGATGCAAAATACATCCCTAAAAATGTTGAGGCCAAACCGGATTGGGATTACTTTTATATAAGTATCCTCGGCAGACACGACGGTCTATACAACTACGGTGCATACGGAAGCGGAGATCATAATTCAAGATCCTTGTATTTTAGTGGAGCAACCATAAGTATCTTACCTGATTGGTTTATCAACGCGGTGACAAAGAAAACAGAGAAGCTAGAGTACAAGTGCTGCAAAGGGATGAGTGACATTCTTATGGAATATGACCATGGGAGGTTACATAAACTCAAGCATCTCACAGTATCTGGCTATTTTCTTGATTCCTATGTGTACATGACAGAGTTGATGAATACAACAAGACGGGTTCAAAAAGGACCAGTGTTTGAGAATTTGGAAGAGTTGCATCTGATATCTCTGATCCACCTGGAGGAGTTGTGTGTTGGTGAGTTACCACCTGGGTCTCTCTCCAATCTGAAGGTATTGCGTATGGATTTTTGTAGTATCTTGAAAAATGTATCAAAATTGGTACAGAGACTACCAAATCTGGAGAAACTAGATTTAAATTGTATGAAAGAATTGGAATATGTGTTTGGATGCGAAGGGTTTGAGCCGAAACAATCAAAACTGAGAGCGATGCATTTGTTGGGTCGAAATTCAGTGAAGAGCATTTGTACTGGTCCTGCCCCACGCGTAATGTTCGTAAGTCTGAAAAGTTTGATCTTTTACCGTTGCGAGTTGCTGCAAAATCTGTTCGCATCTGATGTAGCTGAGTGTCTTGTTCAATTGGAAGACCTTTTTGTAGAGCAGTGCTCTTCATTGGAAAGAGTGATTGAAGCAGTGAACAAGGAGAAGACGGTTCTTCCAAAACTGAAGAACTTGGTTTTAAGTGATGTTCCCAATTTGTATGGTGCAAGTGCTGCTGTTGATATTGAGTGTCCTTCATTGGAACATTTGACTGTGATCGACTGCCCCCAGTTTTCATTTTCAACTTCTTCCTCTCTCTTCAACTCCTTCGAAAGCAGGAACCATATTTCATTTTCAACCTCTGCGTCTGACTACTTTGGCAGCACGAACCCAGTCCAACTCAATGATCCACAACCGTACCAAATTCTGCGTGACAGGTATGTCTCTATGTGAAATATTTACTTAATATGTCTTTTCTTCTATATTTTGTAGGGTAGCAATTGGGCAAAGATGGTTTGATCAATTAATATCTGTGATGCAATTTTTATTCTTTCCAATCTTTTAATACAAACTAGTCTGTAATCACATGCTCTGCATGTGTAAGAAAAAATTAATTGTAAAAAAAAAAAAGTTATCTCTAGAAATAGATTTAGTGGGTAGTTATTGCAGAGAGAAAATAGTGGAAGAGAAAAGTAGGGTTGTGGAATCATTTCTTTTTAATTTTCTGAATAAAAATATATTTTATAATTGTCCTATTTACCTTTGTGATTTAATTTATTCTCAAAGTTTTTTAATATTTCAGGGTTAAATCTGTCAAAAATTTCAGTTTTGGCTAACAAAACCTCTTCTTTTAATAATAGTATAGATGAGTTCCCCACGACAGAACATGAAGCAAATTTAATATAGTCTTTTTAATTTCATTCTTATTTTTCTTTGTTATCATTCTTAATGTGAAAAAAAAAGGGCAAAATTATACAGAATACTTCACGTTGATGATGATTGTTTTGTTTTCTTTACTCTAGTAATGCAAATTACATACAATGTTATAGCTCAGAATGTTGTTTTTATGTTAAAATCCAATTTGCTACATCAATTTTCATTGTAGTCCGACCACTTTTTTATTTTTAATTGCAGTCCAACCACTTTTTTCGTTGTCCATTTTGCCCTTCAAGGTAAATAAAGGAAACTAATCAAAACTCATAATTTGGCTACTTTTATTTTTCAATTTAAATATTCAAATTTTGAATTTCAAATTCCTAAAATCTATTCAAGGTAATTACAATAAATAATATGGTATTTAAATCTATGTAAACATATCATGTACCTACATGAATTCATGAAAGGTCAGTAAATTCTTAAACAATGTAGTGTATCTATATCATAGTCAAAAAAGAAAAAATAAAACAAACTAAGTAGCATTATTGACACAACAATACCTAGAGATATAGTAATAGAGTAGTCCATGATCGAGTTTTAACATTATTCCTATTTAATAGGTAGAGAAAAAGAAACCAACACTACTCTACCTTTGTAATAGATATGGAAAATGCAAATTTTTATGCACAAGGTAATGAAAAAAGACTAAGGTAGTTTAAACATGGTTTCTAATAAAAAGGTAGGGAAAAAAAAGAAGAAGAAGAAGAATCATTGCAGATTGCCTTTCCCCTTAAGAAATTACCTTTGTACTAGGTATCAAAATTGCAAACATACTATGCACAAGGTAATGAAAAAAGAGGAACTTAGTTTTTGACATTGTTCCTAATTTAAAGGTACGGAAAAAAAGAACTGTAGAAACTTGCATTTCCCTTAAGATATGAACAATATATCTCCCTTTCTATAATCTCTTTCCTTTGTATGATTTATGCAAAGGTTGAGATACAATGTAAAATATTACCTCTTTAGATGGATCAAAACCTTCTTATGAATACCCATCTAGAATATCTATTTGATTGTATAATGAAGTTGAACAACGTGACAATTCTATAATACAGGTGTAGAAATAAGAAGAAAGTGATCAGAATAACGGAGAAGAAAATAGACAAGATATAGGGTGTAGAAAAATGATAGTAAGGTAAGATCATTTTATATAAGTTATAATTTTTCTTAATGACGATGCATCAATTAAGGGTTTTGTTTTGCTGATGACATATTATAATTGATATGGTTTTTATGAATACCAAATTGATTGAAAAACAACATTACTCTCAATTTATTGATGCATAAATTATTGATTGTTTTGAGTAATATTGTTATGGGCAAATTTGGTATGTGAAAAAGTAGAAGTTGACTCATCATACTAATATATGAAAGTAAGCTGACGTAGATGCTTAGTCACTGGACCGCAATTAACAAACCTTTTCGTCCGGATTACAATCAAAACAGGTCATGGTTTTTGGACTTATAACTAATTAACTCTTAATAATAATATTCTTGTTTTCCCAATTCGATGCAACAGAACATCTGGTTACTAAGCGTGAAGTCTCTCAAAGTGGATGGGGACCATGTAATGGTCCCGCTGGTTTGCAATGTCCCATGGTCCCTCAGCTTCTGACTTCCAGAGCAGGAAGTAACCAAGTTCAACTCTATTTCTTTGTTCAGGTATGATGCTGTGTCATCAACTGAATTCTTTTCTTTTCTATTTTCTTTTCATTGAATGGTAGATTTCTTGCAATGCCATAAAAACTAAAACTGTTATTTTTCTTAAAAAAAATTTGGTAATATATATGGAGTTCTCATTATTCATTTGCTTTCCCAATCTTCTGTGTATCAGTACAACAAGCAAATTTTAACTACAATTTTCTTTTTCGCTCTTATATTCTTATTTTTCTTTGTTACCATTCGTCATTATCTATCAATCTTTTTTTTTTTTTTTGATGATTAATTGATGGAAGAAAAAAACATTATCACACAGAAAACTTTGTATCCTTGTGGATTGTTTTGTTTTCACTACTTACTAATACAAATTACTGATTTACTGGTATATGAAAACGTCTAGTTTGAAACAAATTTGAATCAGGATGATTGCATACATCATGTACGTATTTAGTCTTGATTTATTTAAGAGATTGTAACTTATTTGGCTTGAGGTTGTAGGTGGAAATATACTCTGCATATGAAGCAGAAATTTGTAACCTATGAATGGGTACTAGTCATCAATGTTATTGCAGCTAGCCATAGGGATGAAGAGAAATTGTGTTAGCATTTTGAAATTAGTCCATCGAGTGATGATTCTGTAGTCATCAGTAAATGTGTTTACAACTAGCATGGGGATGATCGAAGAGAAGTAGTGTTAGCATTTTGAATTAAATTCTTAACAACTTCTGTCATATGCATCAAGATCCTTATCTAAAGTTTGGAGTCATACTACCACAACGCATAGCTAATTGAGTCCCATCCCTGTAAACCAAATTAAGCTTTTTTTTTTTAATATTAATATGAGGGAATGTGGGTTCCAGATTGATGAACTTACAGGGTGAGTTCTCAGTTAATACACTAGGAAGAGGTGGTTGATTTTAACTTAAAAAACAGACTATACAAAGATTTCTCGTATCATTAACTCATTCAAGAGAAGCAGTCAATTGACATTTAGGCTAAGCTACTCATATAATAATTGTAACTGCAAGAAGTAGCGTTTTGCTACTTAAAAGAAATAATTTTTTCAAAGTAGTTCACTCTTTCACTTGTTTTTCATTATGTTCAGGGTTGGTCATCTAGCTGAGGCTGCAAATCCAATTAATACACTAGAAGCTTTGCTGGATCGTGACTTTCAAAACAGCCAAAGAGATTGTAACAGCCATTCTAGGAACCTTGGAGAATGAAGAGATTAGTTGACATGCTCAATCAGGAAGACATTTGATTCTTGCCACTGGTATTTGTAAATAAAATTGTTAAAAAATTCAAGAATACTGTAATATATTTCTATGCTGAAATTGTAGCCACACCAGTCAAGTGATTTGTGGTCTCATTATGCTCGTATTATGGTAGTTGTTCTCAGCCTTTCTGAGTTTCCATTCAAAGGCCAGACTCATGTCCTTGAAGGTGTTTCTTATATCTTACCCAGTAGCAGTACCGCTACTGATAAATATTCCATGTATTATCTCAGATGGTTTGGGTCGTGTGCTTCCCTATTAATATACCTGCATTAGGCATGCAAGTATCGCTCTATACTAGAAAAAGAACCCGCGCGATGCTGCGGGGTGAAAAGTTGTGGTACTTTTTGTTATTTTTTAAGAATTTTGAAGTTCAGTGATTTGAATAATAAAAACAAATTAGCTACACTAAATCAAACTGAATGATGGATGTAATAAAATGAAGCAAAATCATTTGAGTAAAGATACATTGTGTCTACTCAGCTGTGGCAGCTACATTCTATATTCATGTAACCATTATCTCATCACAAAATGGTAGATGTGATTTCACTA
>LYNE01001720.1:21557-34610 GCA_001662545.1 Rosa x damascena
CCCCCCCCCCCCCCCCCCCCCCCCTTCTCTAATCTTTGAAACACCAATGCAAAATCGAAAATTGCACAACAGTGTCGTATTGGTTAATCTAGATAGCTAGTGATTTGTCACATTTTTTCAGAAACAGAACACCTTAGTTCTGATTATGATCGAAAGACCAAACTATATATAACCTAAATGGCTAAATTATATAGTTTATGCTGAAACTCCAAATTATTATTGAGTTTATGCTACGCGTTGCTTTGAGGCAAACACCGAATCAACGGCATTAACCAACTGGTGAAAGTTGTACTCATTGTTATGATAAATTTAAAAAATTAAAAAAAAAATAATAATAAAAGGGGGTCCGTCCGGAACGTGTTTTTCTAATTCTCTGACTCTTCCTCCCTCTGTGTCTGTGGTTCTATAAATACAGAGATACTCATAAAGCGTACGTATCGGTGTCTAAGGACAGCTCCTCTCTTCTCTTCTTAGACACACACAGAGAGCGGAAGAGGCGTAGATCTCAAATTCCTCTCTTCCTCAGGTACTTTCCCCTCTCCATTTTTCTTCTGTATTCTTCTCAGATCTGCACCACAAATCAACTTTCGCCTCAATTTTCATGTTCCGCGCCTCCGATCTCGATTCCACTGCCTTGTGCGATCCGATCTCTTTGAAAATGATTCTGCAGTTGGCTGTGATCTGATCTGATTCATTTTTTTGTTGTTAGTATAACGTTTTTGTTTTTTTTTGGATCTTTAGGTGAAAAAAATGGGGCTGTCTTTCACCAAGCTTTTCAGTCGCCTCTTTGCCAAGAAAGAGATGCGTATACTCATGGTGGGTCTCGATGCCGCTGGTAAGACCACCATTCTCTACAAGCTCAAGCTCGGCGAGATCGTCACCACCATTCCCACCATTGGTAACTTTCATACCCCCATCTCTTTTGTTCACTACCTTAATCCCCCGCTCCTTGTTCTTTTCCTCCGTATTAATTTTTTTTCAATTATTCTTTGGTCAGGATTCAATGTCGAGACTGTGGAATATAAGAACATCAGCTTTACTGTCTGGGATGTTGGGGGTCAGGACAAGGTATGGCCATATATATATATATTTTTTCAAAATGTCACTCCCTTTGATAATATATTTTTACGGTTAAATGTTGATTCTTGTTCTTGATTTAGTTTGGTCCATATAAAAAGAATTGAAACTGGGCCAATTACTTTAATTCACTTGTAAAGCTTTTAGGTTGCTAAGAGACACACAGGCATCAAGTATAGGGCTACCCTGAACAGAGATAAGATAGGGGAGACGCTAGGCCATCTATCAAAGAGACTGCTTGATGGAAAAAAGATAGATTGCCCCTTAAACGAAGAAATAAAGTCTGAAATTTGTGATGATCCAGATTTATCATTGGTCCACACTGTTATCTGCATTGAGAATTGTGTAGAACAGGAATTCGTGTTAGGGGTATTGTGAACACTAGTTCCACATTGGTGGGAGCTCAAGTTGGATATTTACTAGTAATTGATTTATCTATTCTTATGGGAAGGCTTTTTCATATGGACTGCAGTGGTCTATTTGACTATTTATTGTTCCTTTTTGTTTTATTTTTGGATGACAGTGTGATGTATGTACTTAATCACAAGCAATAAAATATGTGTGCCTATTAGATGTTTTTATTAATTTTTTTTTAAATTAATTTCACTAAAGTCTAGAGTCAATATGTTTCTTACTAGTTACATCTAGTACATCTACAATTGAATTTTTTCATAGCTGCTGGCTTTTTGAACTAATGTTTTTTGTTGCCTTCCAGATTCGACCCCTGTGGAGGCACTACTTCCAAAACACACAAGGACTTATCTTTGTGGTTGATAGCAACGATCGTGACCGTGTAGTTGAAGCTAGGGATGAGCTGCACAGAATGTTGAATGAGGTACTTATAACCTTTAAAGTTCCTTACGCACATGTTGAGAACTTGTAGCATACTGAAAACTTGTGCTTATGGGTTGCACTTTTGTGGCATTGGCAGGATGAGTTGAGGGAAGCTGTGCTGCTTGTATTTGCTAACAAGCAAGATCTTCCAAATGCCATGAATGCTGCTGAAATAACTGATAAGCTTGGCCTTCACTCCCTCCGTCAACGCCACTGGTAAATCAAACTTCTCTCTTTCCTTCACGCACAGAAAAAAAACTCCCTCCCTGTCTGACTAGACTAGGTGAATTTTTTTTCTGCAGGTATATCCAGAGCACATGTGCTACTTCTGGTGAAGGACTGTATGAGGGACTAGACTGGCTCTCAAACAACATTGCAAACAAGGTGGATACATACTCATATTTAGAATATCTCTATTTTCTGGTATGGTTTTCACTTTCCTAATTGTGGTTTCCTTTTGTAATTGCAGGCTTAGATGGCTTACTTGAATTTTGTGTTTTGAAAGTGCTGCAACACAAAGTTGACGTTTGATTCTTGGTGTTCTGCCTTTGCTACCATCTTAAAGTGCTTGTTCCTTGTTTGTGTTTTCCTTTTGCAACTGTGCCCGTCTTTTACCTGTAGTTTAACAATAATTCATAGATTCTCAATCTTTTGTCATGGTATTAACTCAATAGCTTTGTTTCTGCCAATTTATTTTGCGAAAGGAAATATCTCTCATTTATTCATTTTTTTTTTCAAGGGAACAACTTCATGTCTTTTATACATAGATCAGGATCTCAAAGATATGTGAGTACTTTCGTAAAGGATCAAACATAGATTCAATCAAGCATGAAACTGGTCTGATCATAATGCATGCATGGTCTGTGAATGGTGGTCATTATTAACAAAGTAAATCGACTATAATCAAAGGGATTTCTTCGTACTGCAACACTTTTGTGGTCATCTCATGAGAGGTGACGCGCTATTTTGATATGTTCTTTGGTTATGTCTTTTTATTCTATAGCAACCAATATCATCACATGAAGAAACCAAATGGGGGCTTGCCCATACTTTTCTTTCCGCATATAGTCAATTTTTTAAATATGAGAAAGTCTAAATTACTACTACTTAATTCAAAGAAGTTAAAATTTAGGTAATTTTCGGATACTCCACAAGAATTATCTAGAAGTTAAATTTAATTTTTGTTAAATTCTCTAGCTATATTTAGCTAGAGTGGAGACATAATTTTAACTAAAACTAAATTTTGAATGATAGAAATAATTTAACTTTTGAGATTTAGCTTTCCTTGTTGGAGCATAACTTAAAAACGGACTAGTTATATATATCATTTTTAGCTACTTTTAGCTACGAAGATAGCTATTACTATTGGAGATGCTCTTAATGAGATATAAATAAAGTAAGAAATACATAGACTTACATTTTTTGGAGAAAGAATGAAAAAATTCGGTCCAAACTCCCATAAGCCATCAAATTTCAATTTCTCTCTCAACTAGAGTCCCATTCCAATACAAATCAGACTAAACCCATAAGGGTAGGTTTTACATTTCCAAAACACAAAACATCGAAACAAAATCAAGAAGCTGTCAGGTGGGAAGAACTACGGGTTGGTGTGGTTCTTGGGTCAACCAAAGTTGGATCTAAGATGTGTGGTGGGTGCAATGAATGAGATTTTTGGGAATGGGATCATGCTCTTCTTTTCCAATGGTCATTTTGTGGTGGTATGTCCAATGGCAGATCCATGATGCAAATTTGGGGTGGGCTAATTTAAAAGGCTTGCTTCTAAGAATTTTTTCTTTCCTGTAAATAATGCTTCCAATAATTTTGAGACTAAATTGAAAAAAAAAAAATAATAGAACATGTAGTAACTAAAGAAAAAAATGGAGAAGAAAATGGGGAAAGACCAAAAAACAAGCAAGAAATTTTAAGAAATACTAATATGTTATAAAGTAGGAAGAAGATGGAGAGAGAATAGTAGGGAGGAAGTAGAAGTGTTATCATTCAGTCTCATTAGCCTCCTTTATATAGAGGTAGGGTTTACATCAAAGTACATAACTAACGAGTATTTACATAGACATCCACATAGATAATAATATTTACAACACTCCCCCTTGGATGTCCACCAATGAATGATGGTATTGGATGCGCTTATTGTTGCCTCGTTAAAAACCTTGCCAGGTAACAAAAACCCAGTGGGACAAAAATAACCCTGGTCGAAGGACAAAAAGAGCACAACGTGCATATGTCCTAGGTAGCATACTTCTGGATGCTCCCCTTTATGAGAGTCTCTCCCTGATTGTTGCAAGCCTCAATTATGTATGCGATAAGCTACAAGTACGATGTATAGTAGTTTGATGTGTCTATCACTGAAGTGAGACCATGTGTGCCTTGCATATAGGGGCTTATCACAAATTTTCATACCTGCAAAGTTTAAGCAATACCAATAAAGCTAGACGATTTTCAATAAGCCTTACCTTATATGATAAGGTTAGAAACAATCTCATATGCTCAAATTCATACACCAAGTAATAGTTAAACAATATAAAGAAATTGATACATATATCTTTGTGTAAAGGGGGTGGATCAGTGGCCACCTAAATTATAGTTAAGATTATACTCTGATTCTAGACCATTAGATCATATAACAACTAATGGTTCAAATTAAACAAAATGTGTTATTTATTTTTTAAATAATATATTCTATTATATATCTAATCAAATAACCAGCCATTAATTTCTTTCCTATTCTCCTTCAAATTGATTATTACAGACAACTTAAAAAATGCTCAATAATTACAGGATCCATTTCCTCAAATTACTTTCTTGTTTCTCTTATTCTCTAAATTCATTTGTTGCAGGAAAAATAATTAATTGAGAAAATAAAATTGATTTTTTTTTTTTTTCGCATTTTGATTGATATGCAACTCACCTAAGGGCTAAGGAGTAGAATCAACAAACGAATAATTTTTTTTTCTCAACCTCTAAACAAAATTTACTCTATGTTACATGAAAAATTCTAAATAGTTTTCCAATTGATACCTTAAAATTATTGAGGTTAGAGAAGAAAGGGACTAAATAGATAATCTCATTTGATTTGGTATTCCAAATTGGGTTTTTCTTGCAGTAAATGAAGGAGTGAGAAAAAAGGAAAAAGTATAATCATCTACTTTTGTATTTTAGAATATGAATTTCTTAAAAAAAAAACCGATAAAAATTATTATTTAATCTGAACCATTAGTTGTTATATGATCTAATGGTCTAGAATCAGAGTATAATCTTAACTATAATTTAGGTGGCCACGGATCCGCCCCCTAGTTTAAAACATTGAAAAATCATCATGGCATATCTAGCCATACACATCAATATCTTTGTGTATTGATACGTCTCATCTAAGCTCTTCAAGAGCTCTAAGTAATTCATAACTTTGCGAAAGTTAGAATATGTTGCAACATTATATTCATAATTCGAATTCGATAGTAGTCTCGTCATAGTACTCATTAAGGCAATTTAGATCTCGTTGACTAGAACGAAATGAGTACATATGAGCTAGCTTTAGACTCTTTGATTCCATGAGTGATCATCAGGCTCTTTCAACCTTTCATGGACTTGAATCATTCATGTATTTGAATCCCTTGAGGATTTGATAAGCAATACACTTATTACGACACTTTGCTTTTGAGATTTTGCTTTTAGCAATGTGTCTTTAAGATCTTCATAATATACGATGACAACGTGCCATAAATCTCTCGTCAATATAACATCTATATGTAACACTGTACTTATAGAAAATTGTCATTCGTATACGGGAAGATGTTCACAATCTCATGTCTCTATAAATAGACATTGTGTCGTAGTGATTTATCTTCACTTTAGTAAATACCATTTTGTAACTTGTAGGGTTAAAGGTCCAAGAATTCCATCACGTTTCAAATATACAATTTCATTGGAATTGCCTCTTTCCAATTTGGCCAATAATATACTTTGTCGACATTCATAATGAAACGTGGTATAGCATCAACACAGCCCTTAATGATTTTTGGTAGCTACCATATGTAAATTATCATCGATGATCATTAATCATAGATCTCACACATTCATATATGCATGCATTAGCTATAATAAGCTTATTGATATTGGGTACCCATGCCATTTCTGGGGCATACATTGTCACTTCCAGAACAATCATCTCTCATAGATGAATCACGTAGAGAATGTGGATCTTTTTACTTATAATCTCATGTAGAGCATTATAGGGCTTGTATAATTTTCCCTTTTCGATCGGGAGCTTAAAACTTTAGACTTGGTGGATACATTCCACACAAATTCACGCCGTTATTCAAATGACAGTACTCTTTTCTCCCCCTAACGGCAGGAAAACTGTCTTATTATGACCATGCACAAAAGATGCGTTAAAATATCTATCACTTTCTTTGGAGTGAAGATCTTCATTGGTTGGTGGCGAACCCAAACTAACTTTTAGGTCAAAAACATTTAATTCATGAGCATTAACCATATTGATGTATTATTGTATCACCAATACATCATTCCCTAATAGTGTACTTACAACCTTTGTATGTGTAGCCATATTAGGTGCTCTGACATTGTTTTATGACATTCTCTTCAGGAGAACCATGTCATTTGGATACATGTACACCACAAATCAAATGAGGTCTAGATTGTTTGTGATAGTATGGTTGGTTTTAGGGACTTTAACCGACGCATATGCCTTTGCATTTAGAATATGATTTGTCACTATCTTTTATCAAATCACTAGCTAGCTTAGATATTTCTCAAAATCAAAATGAGACAGGGATAAATATCTCACACCAATTCATGTCGTTCTTCAGGAACAATCTTTCTCCCCCTCATGGCAGGAGGATAGTCTCATTAAAGTGACAACTCGCAAATAGAGGTGGCAAACGGGCCACTAAGCACGAGCCCGGCACGCTTAAAAGCGGCCCGGCACGGCCCAAGCCCATTAGTGGCCCGGCACGACCCGAGCACGTTAGAATAACGGGTCGGGCTGGGCCTAAGAATATTGGCCCATTGGTCCGGCCCGGCCCGAGCCCGTAATGGGCCCGGCACGGCCCGAGCACGACATATTGTGGGCCGGCCCGTTACAAACACAAAATTTCATTTTGTTTTTAAAAATATTTAAAAACTACAATGATGAGATTTGAATATGAGACCTCTTTATTTAAAATCTCATGACAATTCCACTAATGCTTTCTTTTATATTGTCAAAATAATGAAACAACACATTATATCCTTGTTTTGGCATAAGTATTTTTTCGAAATATTAAATATATGTTTATTAATAAAGACTAATCTCATAATAATACAACTATAGAATGAAGGAAATAATAATAGATACTAAATCTTCATTATATTAATAAAGATTAATCTCACAATAATATACTAAAAACAATAAATTTTGAGTTTTTTTTTTCTTTCTTTCTTATAGCGGAATATAAAAAATTATTAGAAATCTAATCTTAAAAAGCTAAGATTAAGAAAAACGTTGTAGAACTTAATTTATTTTAATTTTCTAAATAGTTAAATAAAATTAATTTTTATTTGTTCAAATTAAGATTTTAAAATCGTGCTTTATAGTGGGTAGGCACGAGCACGGCCCGTTATTGACCCGGCACGAGCACGGCCCGGCACGATATGGGCTCGGGCCATGGGTCGGACCGGGCTTAATGTTTAAGTAAATGGGCCGGCACGAGCCCAGCACGATAATAAATGGGCCGGCCCAAGCACGGCACGAAGCACAACTAGGCCCGTTTGCCACCTCTACTCGCAAATATGCGGTAAATAAACAATTTGCTTATGAGTAAGATTAGCAGTCATCAAACTTGTAAGTGATTCCACGCAACATGGTAGACAAAAGATGACGTAATTGATCATGCCAAATAGTGTATTTGGTTCAATGAACTTCTGGTTCATGACATTACATATATGCCTCAATTTACTGTGAAAATTCGATACAGTATATATCCGATGGCATAAAGTCTTCTCCAACCATTAGGAAGCAATTAATGCAACAATATTTCGAATTCGGTAACATGATAGTAGCTCATTTGGAGCCATAAATCAAGATCTACAACTCATGATATGAGTGTTACCTTAGCTTGAGTAAACATCAATTGTGAAATATTGACAATTGGAATGGACCAAATTCATTTTGAACTACTGGCCAGAATGATATACTCAAAATTTCGAGTTAAAGACTACAATCCATAAGAACAAGCAACTTTATCATGTGGAGAACCTCAAGTTCTGTGTCACATATAAATATGTAGTCATAAAGAGGAGGAACTTCAAGCCCTCATATAATCGGAGATCCAAGAACTTGAGATTTTGATTTTTTTTCTTTTTCATTTTGTAACAACTTCTTGAGGAACATGACGTTCTAAGATAATCAGATTAAGAAACATTTAGTTTCAATGGAAACTCAAGAGGTTTCAATAAATTTGTGAAATAACACAATAATGTTTTCACTTTGCTTATTGTAAGCAAAAGACATCAGGCATGTGAAATGAATCTCAATGTTCTTATTAGTCAATGCAATTTAATTTGACTAGTGCCCCTTCGATAGTGGTTTGATAAAGACTCATATAGTGTGCAATAGACACACACCCAATTTACAATTTCCTCACATGTGTGGATGTTAGGACAATATTTACATTGTCTCTCTTGCCATGATCCATTTCTAGTGGCATTTCATGGTATATCCATGTCAATCAGCTATCCTATTATACAATGAGATCCATGAGAGGGAGAGGTTATACATCTATGGTAATATTGGAGGCACAGGATGCAAAGAGACAATAATATGTGCCCTTCTGGAGTCATCAATCAGATATGTAAGATCTGAGATGATTGTTATATTAGCCTCATAAGCATAAGCCTTAGTAATGTTTTCTGGACACCATGGATAAAATTGCATTGCCTGAAAGTCACTCAAAACATAAAGTTTGAAGATGACACAAATCAAATTTGTAAGACTTGAACACTGGATCTCATAGGATATACACGAAGCTTCTGGTCCATGTTATACAGTTTAAACATGACGTTCAATTATTGTATTGTTGTTTGATGTAGATTAACATCAAATGCATTTTGAACTTCTGGCCAAAATGATATATTCGAAATGTCGAGTTTAAACTTCATGACCATAACTTATGAGTGAAGGACTTTATATGGTCATCTAGTTGGTTTGATCATTGAGGAACTTCAAGTCCTCATGTAATTAAGGATCAAGTAACTACAGGTTCTGATCTCTTTTAATTACAAAATCCACGATCACAAATTTGGGGTATACTCATACTCATTCGTCATAAACCAACGGTTAAATATCTGCTTACTTTTAAATTGGTGTCAATATAATTCTCTCAAAACTTTAGGTTTGAGGTTGACCCAGATTAAAAATTTATGATAAATTGTCTATATATTCACTCGAGACTTATGGCTCGAGTCTGCACAATTAGAACTCCAAGTTCTAAGGTGGAGTGAACTTCTTGTACACTTATAAGATAACAATAAGAAAGTCTTAGGTAAGCATAAGAAAAAAAAACTTATCAATTGACATACGAAAATTCACTCGAAACTTCTGGTTAGATTTTTTTTGCTATTAGAACTGCAGGTTCTAAGATTTCATATGTTCAACTTCAAGTTCAAATAAATTTGATGCTCGAAACTTCAGGCTCGAGGTAATTAAAGTGAAGTTTTGATTTCACTTTATAACTAATTTTTATTTTGTACTCAAAGCTTCTGGTTTGAGTTTTTACTATTAGAACTCCGGGTTCTACTATATGGTATTTTGAACTTCTGGTTCAAAAATCTTAAACTCGAAATTTGAAGGTTCGAGACGTCTGACTGCTGGTCCATATGGATAAAAAAAAATTGTACTGTAATAAAGATATACAATAAAATAGAAATATTGTTGTGAAGGAAAAATAAATAAATTAAGGACTAAATACTGTTTAGTCCTTGAACTTTTGCCCTAAAAACACTTCAGTCCCTGGCCTTTTAATTTCACACGTTTAGTCCTTGTACTTCAAAATTTCGAACCAATAGGTCCTTTCCGTCCAAAAACGCTGTTAAATTGCTGACGTGGCAATTCTTTCCCGTCAAAAAGTCTATTATACCCCCACTTTTTTTTTAAATTTATTCTTTCCTCTTTTTATTTTTATTTTTTTATAATTTATTCTTTTTTTTCTTTTCTTTCTTTCTTTTTATCTCTTCTCCTCTCTCTCTCTCTCTCTCTCTCTCCCTCTCTCCTCCAAAAACCTCAACTCAGCCCCCTCCATCTCCAACCCGAAGGCGCATCCGTGCTAAAACCTATCAATATTTTCAGAGAAAGAAAATGTCCGAGACTCCTCACTACCTAGCGACCTAGAGCCACCAAACCAACCCGCCCCGACTCACCCGCTGGTGCACTTATCACACTTCAACCCCTTCGCCGATCCCATCGATTCCCGAAGCTCCGACGACGACGACTTCTTCTCCTTCGCGCCTCCTCCGATCATCCCCCCAGCGACCGCGTCCTCATCTCGGGTTCGAATCTGTTTGTGACCGAACTGGAATCGAAGGTGACGACAGCGATGATCTCGGGTCAAATTCCAATTTGGGGCCGAGTCAAATTTTCAGGGCTCCGGCTTTAAATTCGGTGACTTTCTAGCTCCGCAAGGGCTTCGGGTTTTTGGGTTGGAGTTTGATTCGGATTCGGATAACGATGCATTCGAAAGCAATCGGGTCAGTGAGGGTATCCAGTCGATTTGGGACAGTATTTTCATGGAGGAGCAGAGAAATGCGTATGAGAATTGGATTGGATGGATTTGCAGAAGGTTTGATTCAAATGAAGGAAATGACATTTGAGAGATGGCCATTGGAGAAGTGGGGAATTAAGGTTTTGGGCGGCGGAGCAGTGGCATTGGCGATGGTGGTGGTGGTGGGGATTGGGGCATGGAGCTGTTTGGCCTGGGATTGGGATTTGATAATACTGGGGTTTTCGAAAAAGGTTTTGAGCAGGTTTGGATGGAGCTCATGGGTTGTTGATGGAATCGTTTTGGTTTTCTTTTCTTTTTGTCTAATGGATATGGGTTTGGGAGAAGAATTGTTGCAGTTTTTTTTCCTTCTTTATTTGGATTTGGTTCAAGAACATGTAAAATTTCTGGGTTTTGATAGTTGGGAGGTGTTGTTCGGAGAGAGAAGAGGTTGTTGGTTTTGGAGAGAGGGTAAGCAGAAACTAAAAAATAGAGAAAAATTAAAAATTAAAAAAAGAAAAGAAAAAATAAATTAAGGAAAAAAAAAAAAGAGAAAGTGAGGGTATAATAGACTTTTTGACGGGAAAGAATTGCCACGTCAGCAATTTAACAGCGTTTTTGGACGAAAAGGACCTATTGGTCCGAAATTTTGAAGTACAAGGACTAAACGTGTGAAATTAAAAGGCCAGGGACTGAAGTGTTTTTAGGGCAAAAGTTCAAGGACTAAACAGTATTTAGTCCATAAATTAATTAACAATGGAAACTTCTGGTTCCATAAATAAATAATACACAGAACTGCTGGTCTGGTTAACTTCAAAAAAATTTCTCTCCTCTAATCACACAAGAACATAATTTCATCTTGTGGAGAACGTAGCTTCTAGCTTTAGCCAAGTGTTCAAAATTGAACTTCAAATTCATATTGTCGTATGGAGGAGGGAACCCCAATACCAAAAAAAATTAAAGGAACTTCAGGCCCTCTGATAATTGGGGATTAAGAAACATTTGAGTTCATATACTTGATTGTATAGCTCTGAGGATCTTCTGGCCCTCATAATTGCATAAGTACTGAACAGCTTCAAGTCACAATTTTCAATTTACATTTCATGATATTAGAGGAACTTCAGGTCCCCATATGATCAGGGATCAAGCAACATGCGATTTTGATCATTGTATAATTCTGAGGAACTTCTGACCCTTGTGAAGCTTTGAGAAAATTTCTTGTCACAATTTTGAATATGTAACTCTTGAGGAACTTCAGGCCCTCTGTAATCAAATCAAGAGACTTCAGGTCTCAATCTATTTTGATTACAAAATTCACAAGTAGATATAGGTGTGAGTTCACCATATAAATTTTCCACATTGAATGAAAGAAGAAGGTGAATCAAATGGTCAAAATAGATAAATACATACCTGAAATTCTTTCAATTGAAAGACTGGATTTTTGGAAATTCTTATAGCCTACAAGATTATCTGTAATCAGTAGTGATATCCAGAGGACTAACAGTGCTATAAAGCCAATATATTGAGTAATACAAGATAAATACATACCTGGATTACCCAAAGTTTATACTTGGTGAAAAACAATCGAAAAAATTGGCATCAACAGAAATAAGCCTAAAGTTATGGTGCAGATCCAAAAAAAAATTTCACCGGCATAAGTGTGTGTGTACAGTCACAGACTTGAGATTAAAATAAACTGCAAAAATCAATTATGGCCAGACATGCGTGAGCTTCTGGGGCTTATGATCAGAGGAAATTACCTAATCTGAAAACGAATTTGTAAGTTCCATGATTATGTAACTATGGTATGGTATAGCTATTAATGAAACAAACAAATAGAATAATAAATAAATAATATTTAATTGGAAATTGTATATAAATATGAATCATTCAACTTGCATGTATGATTAAACATGCTTGGCAACGAAAGCGTTGTATGAACAAGGTATATGGAACAGTAGAAAAAATGGATTATAGGTGCAGCATATAAAGGGATCCAAATCAATAAAAATAAATAATCGAGGTATTTGACGAAACTATAGTGGTTGTGTCATCATATATAACCTTAATTTTAACCCGTAGATTATGAGTTATGGTAAAAAACAACAAAGTTGCACCAAAAACTTATAAATCATCATAGAGTTTATGAGAAAAAATAAGAGCAAGCGTGCTGATAACGTGTTATAAAGTAGGAAGAAGATGGAGAGAGAATAGTAGAAGTGTTATCATTCAGTCTCGTTAGCCTCCTTTATATAGAGGTAGGGTTTACATTAAAGTATATAACTAACGAGTATTTACATGGACATCCACATAGATAATAATATTTACAACATAATACAAATTGTTGTACCATAAGAGGAAAAAAAAAAACAGA
>LYNE01001720.1:48489-63970 GCA_001662545.1 Rosa x damascena
TGAAATCTTGTTGTGGATCAACCGTGATGACATTACTCTATTTTACATACATAGAAAACCCTTCATTAGTGTGTGTGTGTGCAATCTTTTGTTTTGTTTCTTATTTATAAACACGTCAAAAATCATCACAAATGCAAACAAGTCACAACAAGCATACTGTCTTATTAAGGTAATTGTCATTTCCAATATCAAGTTTGTACCATGATTACAAGATTTACAATCTGCATATGTTTAGTAAAATGAACAAATTGGATTACATATATATTTGTATGATCTATAAGGCCCCCACCTATAAGGCTATTATTTGATCATAGCTAGCTTAATTAAATGTGAGTTAGATTACATATATATTTGCATCAGTAACACTAGTAATGACCAGTTTGATCATAGCTAGCTTATTTAAATATAATAGTGGAGTGTGTGGACAAACTAATCCATTTTGTAAGGACAGACTAATAGAAAGAATATTGTAAATATGATGCTATATGTACAATACATTTGATATAAATTAAAGGTTCTATGCTTCCTGGTTTGGTATTTTCAATCTTTGACAAATGAGATATTGTAGTGTGATTTCATTGTTATTATAGAAACTAAAGGTGGATAACTTCGCAATAGCAAGAAACATGAAAACAATATTCTCTAGTTAAAAGACAGGACTACGTAGTCCAAAGTACCAGTACTCAAAAACACAATTGTATATATTTTGATTTCTCGAGAAAGAAATTCAGAATTCATTATTTCTATCAAATTTCTTTAGTCTGAAAGATTTTGCAAGTGTTTAGGTGTTAAAAGACACAAAGCAAAGTTGTAATAGATACAATTCATAGCTAATAAAGAACAAAAACTTGAAACCAAACTGATCAATTCAAACCTAACAGGGTATAGGTAGACATTTAATTTTAAAAAAAAAATGCTGAAGCTCAAAGTGTACAGTATACAAAACTTCAAATTACAAAGAAATCCACATAATTTAATTAGTTCTGCAACAAAACTCTCATAACTACTCTAACATTCATATACAATGATACAAGACTGATGATGTATATAACCTTGGAAATGAGAACAAGTAAAAAAAGAAAGAAACGTTGCCTTTTAACATTTTAGGAAAAGAGGAAAACATATGCCCCAAAAGCTGCTATATAAGACAGCATCATATATCAAAAGTTATTTTTATAATCAATCTGCCTAAATTGCAAATCACAGAGCTCGTACCAAAACCAAGGCCATATCAAATTTGAACATGAGAAAATCTGATGTGGCAACTCTAGCTTTCCTGAGTCGCAACATCTTTAGTTTCTATCAAATGAAAGATGGCACACTTGCCATTATCAAATTACAACAGTATTTTGTAACAAATAACATGATTTGATATTATAGAAAGAGAAAGTTTTAATTCAGAACAATACTCAAGGTAAAATAAAATGAAATCTAATTGCCAACACCGAATAGTGCAAGATTTGGCTTGTCTAATACTATTTCTTAAATGCATATGCCGTTCTATATGAATTGATCCAATATCACAGCTGGTATGATTTGCAATAGAACATTCCAGCTATAATGACAGCTAGAACATGCCACAGATCAGCTGAAAAAACATGACACCACAATGAAAATTAAACTACCATGACATTGAAATCAATATGGTTTGTGTGTTATCAATTTGGCTTTTTTGGCATTTTCATAAGAAAGGTGTCTTTACTACCAATAGTGCTTACTACGTGGCTCGTGATATATCACTGGGTTTAGTTTTGGCCCCTCCATCGATCCCGGATCCCTATTCTAGATTGTGGGCGGCTCTGTGGAATGCCACAGTCCCTAACAAGGTGGCTCTTCAGGCCTGGAGATCCTGTGTTAATATATTACCGACAAGATCTTGTTTAAGTACAAAAGGTTATGTGGGGGATATGGTTTGTCCTTTGTGTGGACATGGGATTGAGAATAATGTGCATCTTTTCATCCATTGTAATTATGCACGTGAAGTATGGGCAGCAGCAAACATTCCAGTACCCGCCATGCATGTCTTGGACGTGAAAGATTGGCTCCTACAGTTGGTGGGCAGCTTGAGTAAAGAGCAATTTGGCAAAGTTCTAATTCTTCTCTGGGCTATATGGAAAAATCGTAATACTCAGGTATGGGAAGGGACGAAGCAACATCCCTGTGATGCTGTGTTAATGGCTTTTGGCTGGCTAACAGAGTTTCTAAAAGCTAATAGTTGTGGAAAGCAATCTCGGGTGCAGAGACAAGATTGGGCAGTGCCTCAAGCAGGGTGGCTTAAATGCAATTCTGATAGAGCTTTTGTTGCGCAAGGTAATAGGGCTGGAATTGGAGTAGTTGTCCGAGACCATGATGGTCAATTTAGAGCAGCTGCAGCGAAGCCTATGAGGCATATCACTTCACCATTCCATGCCGAGTTAGCAGCCTTAATGGAAGGGGTCAAATTAGTTGAACGAATGAATCTGGAAAGGGTCATATTTGAAACAGATTGCGCCATCTTGGCAGCAGCAGTGAACCAGAATGAACATGATCTTTCCCTGCTCAGCTTTGTTCTTGAAGATTTAAAGGA
Source organism: Rosa x damascena (assembly GCA_001662545.1). Lineage (NCBI taxonomy): Eukaryota > Viridiplantae > Streptophyta > Magnoliopsida > Rosales > Rosaceae > Rosa > Rosa x damascena. Next base: position 51,056 of record LYNE01001720.1, read on the forward strand.
TCATGTTCATAGCTCTGTTGATTTCAAGGTGGTTTATGCTCCCCGTGAAGCCAATAAAGTAGCTCATATCCTAGCCAATAAAGCTCTTTGTAATAGTGTTGACCAAACTTGGTTTGGTACTGCTCCCGAATATATAAGGGATGCCATTCTAAACGAGTGTACTCGTTAATTGTTTCAATAAACCTACTTTAAAAAAAAAAAAAAAAAAAAATTTGGCTTTTTTGGTCACATGTTTTCAATACTGATCACCAAATGGTAAAATTCATAAACAAGTAGTCAGACTTGAATAGAACAATTTATTATTATCATTGAGCCACTTGAGTGCAGGTGTAAACAAAGCAACATTCCTAAAAGTTCCACCAATACATTAACCAGGCCAAAACAACACAAACCATGCGACTAGAGAGCAAAAATAGAAAAGGCTCGCCTGGATACGGAAAAAAGTACTGCTATTTCATGGGTAAAACTCTCTCTATTAAAGCTCAATAGTCGAATACAAAGCCAAACAAAAATTTCAGCCTAAAAAAGAAAAAGCCCCAAAAGAAGCCAAGTATTATTTCAACTATCAATACCAAACCAAATATGCAGAATCCAACACATTCACATAAACGTATCAAAAATAGCCAAAATCATTGCAATTAACACTGACATATGTATCAAAAATACCTTTTTAGCAAGTGATAATTTCCCCCAAGTTCACAGGTTGAGGTCAGCTCGATGTCAGTTCGTCTTCTCTCTTTGTCAGTTTGTTTTCTGTCTTTGACACCTTTTCATCTTCAGAGTGAGAGAAAAAAAAATGAAAGACGTCAAAATCTCACGTCTAGAGGGTGGATTTCTGATAGGGTTTGGTATTTATACCAGGCACCTAGAATCCTACTAAATCAAGCATCTAATAAAATCTTTTAAAATCATTGGGCTTTTGAATACCACTAGATTTGAAAGGATTTTTTGAAATCTTAATTGAATACCACAAGATTTTAAAAGACTTATTAAAATCTTGATTGAATACCACCAGATTTTAAAGGACTTTTAAAATACAAAAAAATCCTATAGACTCCTAATTGAATACACCCCCCTAAAGCTTTAACTTTTGCTTCCCTATAATACAGAAATTATAGGGAAACTGTTGGAGTTGCTCTAAGGAGCTAAGATAGAGAGTCTGCTAAAGTGTGCTAAGTTTTAGCAATTTATCAATGCAATTGTAATTAATTTTTACTCTGGTCAGATGCCATGAAATTAGATGAGTCAATATATCTATTGACTCATGATCCAGTCAAAAACCTGACAATTGATCAGATAGAGATAATGAGGTATCAAATGAGGATTTTTATTTACTAACTGTCAATCTCAAACCCAGTCACTTAATGGATAGAGCCATGCCATTTTTTTGGGATATGGGCGGACGAGTTATTACAATTGGGGAAATTTCTAATTGGGCATGGATTTTTTTTTTTTTTAATCGAAATCACACGTATCCTCAAAAACTTTGTAGGTCTATAGACTAACCTGTGCCGGAGGGTCATGTCAGAACGCTTCCTCCCTCCTATCCACCAATAATAGATTGAGATTTAACTCCAAACAGCATCAGAGGAATTCGAACCGAATGTGAGGGTACCACACCTAGAGGCCCTTATCAACTCGATAACATATGGTGATTGGTTGGGATACCTTAAAAAGAATCTCATTTTTTTTTTTCACAATCAATTTTTTTCATGTGGGAAAATGTAACGCTACATTTAATTATGTCTTTGGTAAATGTAATAAAGCTGCCCATTGGCACACTTTTAATTGGTCTCTTCTTTGAATGTTTTTTTTTGGCTTGGAGACATATCCACCCGTTGTTGGATTGCTAGTTCACTGACCTTGTACCATTTGAGCAATAATATTTATTTACTCGGTAATTAAACAAATAAATTATGCTTAGTCATCTGAAGACTTAAATCTAACAGTTGAAAAGAAATAAATTAAGTTTGAGTTTTTTTATTTTTGATCGTTGGATCTTAGATCTAAAGATTGATGAGCATAATTTTCATACTCAGTTATTTGGAAGGTGAACTGAGAGCTCGTTTGGTTAATGAAATGGATTTCTTAGTAAAATTGTTCCCACACTTGAATCTGAGGTAAGGCCCATGAGGCAGCCACCTCAAGCCCAGTGTCTCGTCGGCCTTATTTCTTTTTTTATTGGGGGTAGTTTGGCAAAATTATTAATTGCATAAAAAATAAGTCTTTTACTTAAAAATAGCATGGGTATAGTTGCAACCGACCTTGATTGGCGGCGGCGGCGCTGCAAACTCTCTGACTCTTGGCAGAAAGGCTTCCCACATGCATAGTGGTTCTGAACCTTGGATTTGGAAGGGCGACAACGCCTCTCTTTCTCCTCCCCTCCTTGGTGGCGACGACGATTGGCTTCGATGCCCCTTGAATTTATGTCTGGATCAGTTTTGTCTTCTTGATGGACCGGAGCCTCTATTAACGGTCATCTTGGCTGCGATAGCGCGAGTTTCCTCGTCCTCATCCTATGGGATGGGGACTCGGTGATGGCTATGTTGCTCAGGTCGACTTGGGTTCAGATCCGATCAAATGGGATCGATCGGCTCTTATGGTGGTCGAGGATGACGATGTCAGTGGTGAACGGGTTTCCTCTTCGGCATGAAATATTGTTGCCGGGTTACAGTTGGACGGTGACTGTGGTGATGGGGCTCTCTTTCCCATGCTGGAATTGTATGGTGGTGATGGGAAAGCTCGATGGCGGTGACAAAGACTTCTATAATGGTGATGGGAAAGGTTGCGACAGTAGTGGTGAAGGTGGTTATGCTGAGGAGAGTGGCTGTTTGGCTGTTAGAGGCTAGGGTTTGCTATTGGGTTCCAAGATTGTTGGGCTTGGAGTGGACTTTTGCTCATAGTTGGGGTCTTTGGGCTCGTATTTGGATGGTAGGCTCCTTGTGGGCTGCTTGGGTCTCTTGTTGGGCTGAGATTGATTGGGGCTCCTCAACTTGGGCTATTTTGATGAATGAAGATGGAGTGGATAGTGATAGGTCATCCTCTACTCCAAAGATTATTTTGTTTTTGATCCTGGTCGCAAAGACCAATAGCTCTGAGGGTTATTTTACTTTACTAGCTACTTCAGAGTTTCTAGGTCTTTGTTTGAAATAATGGTGCGTGGACTTTCTAAAAGGTGGGTGTACTGGAAGTATACTAGGTTTTTGTTCTTGTTTAGAATAAGAGTCTTAGGGTGCTCTAAGAAACGATTCTTTCTGTCGACCCCATAGGGGTATTTCATTTTTGTACTGCTTACTGAATTTATATAATGGGTTGACTTCTTTTGATCAAAAAAGGTTTGAATCCCCTACTCTTATTTATTTGTTTTATTTTTTTTTCAATTTTCTTTGCATTTTTTTTTTCACTTTTTTCCTCTAATGTAAGCCTCTTTTTATTTTTTGCCTCAAGCCCGTTAAAAGCCTAACAAGGAAAATCCTAGAATTTTGCCGACCTAGGGTTCCTCGTTTAAGAAAGGATTCAAGGCTGATTGGGAAAGCATTAAAGTTAAAGCTCTAAGTAGAAGACAATGATGGATTTGTTACCAAGAAACAGAATTCTAATGAATCTCTTGGTAGTAGAATTTGGGTGAAATAAGGAGATTATTTGCTTGGAGGTCAAGGAATCAGCCTCGATATAAAGAGGGCTAGGGCGAACAAGCATACTGTTGGATATTAGCGGAAGCATAAATGTTGAAAACTAATTTTGGGCAGGGCGATATACTGCATGAATGACACTGAATATGGGAGATGTACAACCCAAATTAAGGCATGCATGTACAGAGCTCCTAGAGAGAGATATGGAGGAGACTCTCAAAATACCTGATAATAAAGTTACTCTAATAAAACTTCCAAAATACTCATACACCTTAATCAACTAGACTAGTCTACTTATATAGGCCTACACTAGACAGTGTCATAACTACGACAATTACAATATACATAAAGATAACTCAAATTCTGTAACTCCTGTAACCACTGTAACAGTGTCATGATTATTCAAATCATAAAACTCTCATAATTCTAAATTATTCATAACTTCCAACATCTTCCTTTAATTTAGAATCACTCTAATTATTAAGGTGAATCTTTAGCTTCTAGCCTTAGTCATCGGTTATGTGGACAATTTCTTCCTTTCGATCGATACTCATTCTTTGATCCACACTTTCTTCTGCATTCTAGTTGTTGCGAATTCTTTCTTCTTTCTCTACTTCTAGCTTAACTATATCGAATTGTCTTTTCGTGATTACTCCATCAAGGTGGTCAATATGTTCTCGTAAGAAATCTTTCTGCAGTAAGCTTTGTCACTTTTTCCTTGAGCCCATCAATTCATCAAAGTAAAAAATCTACTACGTAGATTTCTAAAGCAATTCATCAAACTGTGGATATTCTAAAGCAACAAAGGCTACTTCATTTTCAGCTTCTTTCTTGGTGGCTTTCCATGGTCCTTTGAAGATGGGATGCTTTACAACTTTGGTGTCAATTTCACACTTGTATCTGGGAGCATGAGAGGATCCATCAATGGTTGTTATGAAAGCAGGTTTAGGCAAACTCAGCTTCCTGACCGATCCTTGAAACACTCTTTTGAGAGGAACAACAATATTCGTTGGCGTCTTCACGAGAATGCAAAAGAGAGCATTAATATTGATGATGCATTTCTTCATCGAGCACCATTATGCCATAAGGAAGTGATTCGTCTAGGCATCTTTATGCCCCTAGGGAGTATGTAATTTCATTTTGGCACCTATGTGCTTCCTCCATTCAGGGACTTTAACCCTAGCCTTATTTCCTTCTCTCAGAGACTTTTACCCTACATATTCTTTGAGGGACTTTTACCCTTTCATAAAGATCACATTGGTCCTTCATCCTTCTTGATACTTCTTCTTAAACTCTTCTCCATGTTTCACTTTCTTCTCACCTTTTCTCTTTACTCCCTCTCTCACACTTTCTTCTCTCTTTTTTTCATCCGTACACTCATTTTCTCTTTCTCTCTTTGTGTCTTCCCCTCTTTTTTTTACCCATCCTTCAATTTTGTTGCCCATCACCAATAATTCATACACCATAGATTTCTTCTACCACCTAGCAACAATAACCACAACAACCAAACACGCTATAAGATCGAGCCTTCGGCTCTGATACCACTTTGTGTGGATATCAGCGAAAGCACAAATGTTGAAAACTAATTTTGGGTAAGGAGATATATAGCATGAATGACACACAATATGGGAGATGTACAGAGCTCATAGAGAGAGATATGGAGGAGACTCTCAAAATTCCTGATAATAAAGTTACTCATCTAATAAAACTTCTACAAAATACTCATCTACACCTTACTCAACTAGACTAGCCTACTCATATAGGCCTACATTAGACAATGCCATAACTACAACAATTACAATAGACATAAGTACTTGAGAACTCATTTCAAAAAAAAAAAAAAAGTACTTGAGAACTCAAATTCTGTAACTCCTGTAACCAATGTAACGGTCACATTATGTCACAATTATTCAAATCATAAAACTCTCATAATTCTAAATTATTCATAACTTCCAACACATACACACAATCAACTCATACAAACCATGTGCTTGAAAACCTAACCTTAGCACACTGCTAAACCTGAATCTCCCTTGAAGTACTCTACGAAGTCTAAACCTCGCCTGAAACTCACGACAAAGCAATTCTCTCCTGGACAACTCAAAGAAACGATCCGTCAATCCTCGCCACTCGAACCAAAGAGTGGCACCCTCCTGGGCACTCGTAGCAAGGAGATGTTAACCACAACTTGGACACTCGGGTCAACGAGCCACTTTACCTTACGTTGGAAGCTCTGTTATATCTCTCATATATAGTATCGATTAGGTCAGCCATCACGTGTTGACGAGAAGGTAGAACTGAACAGTCGCTCCCCACGCCTGTCATCGAGAGCATAAAGCCATTTCTCAAGGCAACCAGTGGATTTCGCCCGGAGTTTATCCCATTCTGGGTATGCAGTCGCTTGGAGAAGTCAGAAAAATGCTAGGAACATCAAGACCCGGTGAGATTACACCAATAGGTGCTGATATAGTATCGATTAGCTCAACCATCACGTGTTGACGAGAAGGTAGAACTGAACAGTCGCTCCCACACCTGTCATCGAGAGCATAAAGTCATTTCTCAAGGCAACCAGTGGATTTGGCTCGGAGTTAATCCCATTCTAGGTATGCAGTCGCTTGGAGAAGAAGTCAGGAAAGTGCGAGGAACATCAAGACCCGGCGAGATTACACCAATAGGTACTGGGACGCTCGCAACCTGCTCTAGTCAACGCAGCCAAAAAAGACATTTGACAATTTGTCAAAAATGGGTCGACACAAGCCTCAAAATCCCAAGTTTATCCTTGATTGTTCTATTGTACTTCCATTAACACTACGAAGTGGAATCAATAACTCATAGTATAATGGAAGAAAACTGGTATTTAATTTTTCATAGGATCATTTGTAATGTAATAAATGTTAGAAAAGTGTAACTAATGCTAAGAATGAGAAAGGAAAATGGTTCCTCAGGAGAATGAAAGAATTCATTTTTCTCCCTATTTTCCTTTGCAGGAGGAATCATTTTTCCAACTTTGCACTTCCAAAACATGGAAAATATGTAGCACTTTGCCCAAATTTTAAAATCCATAAAACAAGTACGGCTTGACTGTTGAATTTCAAAATTTTAACATTTTAAATCAAAAATATTGTGAGACAATGTCTGTCAATAAATAAGGGAAACAAAAGACTGCCCAAGCCAAAAGATGTTGGCACGTATCCAAATAACCATGTCACGACTATTCCTAATGTGACAGCTTAGGCATGAAATTGTAAGTGTACAAATAATATAGATTCTAAACTGGAGGAGTTAGGGCTCGTTTGGTTCGTGGAAAGGAAAGTGGTTCCTTTGTCTTTCCCATGGGAAGGGAAATGAAATTTCCGAAGAACTTTCCATTCCGATGTTTGGTAATGTAAGGAAAGTTATCTGGAAAGTTATTAAAAAGTATGTAATTAATGGAGTAAAATAATGTGTTGTGAGTAATAAATGTAACGAAAGAAGGGGGGAAAGTGATTCCTTTCGAGTATGGAAGGAACCATTTCCCCCCCTATTTTCCTTTGCTTCAGGAAAGTATTTCCTTTCCTTTTGCATCCCAAACACAGGAAATGAACAACTTTCCTTTCCTGATGCTTACTTTCTGCGAACCAAACGAGGCCTTAAAGTAAAGCGCCAAGCATAAACATCAATGAAGTAATGGACTATGAGAAATGAAATGAGTGGCAAGTAATGTGCGATTAATGAAGTGCAAGAAAGGAAACAACGGTATTGAAATCGGCTTAAAAGTAAGCGGCTTGCAAATGGGGAATTACATTTGTGATTTCTTGATTTTTTTTTTTTTTTGTGATAAGAAAAGAATTTAGTACCAGACTAAGAAACAATTAAATAGAGATGTGTCTAAGGCATCCATAATTAAGCGTATCAAACAAAGCAGTAACAACTATTAATGGCGGAAGCAGAATAATTTTCTCTCGTGGGGACTAGAAAACTTCATGATATGTAAATATATAAGAAACTCATAAATTTTATACACAATCTATAAAAAAATTTCATGATATCACCTAAGCTATAGCACAGGGTAGCCGATTGAGCATAATTCTTTTTATCAAATTCTTTTACTATTCACAACTCTCAGTGTCAGAACAAGCAAACTCTAGGGTTTGAGCAACGGTGGCACTCTTCTGAGGATCTGCTGGTACCAGAGATGCGGTGTTGAAGGCGTTGATTGCGTCTTTGATTATGTTCTTGTTCAGCGTTGGTTAGTGTGGAGTAGATCTGAGTTGGGGTTTGTCTCCGATCTCGGGTTTGCAATGCGGCGTTTGGTCCAACAAGCTGGGTTCGAGGGGGTTTGATTCTGATCGCATGCTGTGGCAATGGGGTAGGCCACCTGAGTTCGGCGCGCCGAGGTTGACGACAAAGGTTGGGATGTCCGTCGCGGGGAGGTTTCTTGGATATGGTTGTCGACACCTGGATCTGGGATTGGCGATTGAGGCGCGAGGGGCGCAAGCACTACTAGGAGCAGTGATTCAGGGTAGTTGGACGGCGGAGGTGCAACAATTGACGGCGGCAATGGCGGGCCTAGGCTGCTGCCTTGTCTGGGTGCCCAGATCAGATTGCTGGGTGTCCAAACAAAGGTGGTCAGCTTGGGGGATGGGCTTTGTTTCGGCCCAAAACATAGCCCAATGGTTGGGCTTGTGTTCTCCAAAAATTTGGACTTAGGATCCGGGAGGTTTGTTGGACAATCTGGTCAATTTTCTAGCGGTTTCTCTTTTTGGTGTGTTGTTTTTATCTTCGAGTAGATTAATCTTTCAATGCTATACCATATTTACCACAACTGCCTATAGTATACAAACATTTCAAATAGGCTAGGGGAAACTCACATTTAGCATAGTCTGTCACTAAAGCTCAGAGTGTTTAAAGCTCAATTCGAACAATAATTCGACTTTTCATTTTTAATCTACATACATGTAAAGTATATTTACACATATGATTTAAGTTTCTTTATTAGTTTTATAGAATAACCTGTTTTACTAATTTTACCAGTTTGCATTGCTTTTAATTGCCAGGTACATGGAAATTGAAAACTATGAACCAATCCTATTGCTGTGTGTTTGTGTCTATCTATATGCTCCAGTCCAAGCACGTACAGCACCGACCCAAATGCTCAGTGTTAGTTTCTAACTCCAAATACCAAAACAAAAAACCAATCAATCCGCATATAGTTATGAAAATGACGCTAACTCCAAATACCAAAACAAAGATGAGAAATTACCTTGGTTAGTAGAGAATAAAGATTGAGGTCAGAGGTCGAGATCAGTTCGTCATTTGGTGTTTGAGGTATTTTCATCTTCAGACGGAGAGAAAAAATAAAGACGTCAAAATCTCACCTCTAGAGGGTGGATTTCTGATAGGTTTTGGTATTTATACCAAACACCCTGAAATCCTACACAATCAAGTATCTAATAAAATCATTCAAAATCACTGGGCTTTTGAATACCACCATATTTATAAGGACTTTTTAAAATCTTGATTGAATACCACAAGATTTTAAATGACTTTTTAAAATCCTAATTGAATACCATAAAATTTTAAAAGACTTTTAAAATACAAAACAATCCAATAGACTCTTAATTGAATACACCCCCTCCCCCCCTCAGTGTCATCATATTGTGAGTACCACAATTGCGTGCATTGGCGAGCAGTGTGATGTAGGCTGGGACGAGATTGAAATTGATTGGTCTACCAATTTCTTACATACCCAGATTGCAGATTCTGATAATTGGATCTACAAATCTCAAGGTCATGACAATGTTGCCGTTGTTGGTAATTATCTTGAGGAGGCTGAAGATTTGCTTTCAATTTTTGCTAGTTACTCTGGTAGTGTTTCAGAGCAGTGTTCTATTGTACATGGACAACTTGTTGGTGCAGTACACCTTCTTATTTGTTCTATCTTAGCTCTATGGTTTATCACAGCTCCCAAAATTATAAGGGATGCCATTCGTAACGATTAATTGTAATCGTTAACTGATTTAATGAACTCTTTTTTAAAAAAAAAAAATAGCACAGGGTAGCCATCCGGCCCCTGGATCCGCCCTTGGCATATGTTTCGGTTCACCAGGTTGTCTCTTGCCTACACATGGATTAAGCAGCAGTGCGAAGACTTACTATCCTTGGGATTTGATGCTACACCACTGCTCAATACCTTAGGGGGCACTTTTCCAGGAGAACGATAAAGCGGGTTGGGCGGAAACAAGAAGTGGGGAAAATCGAGGCAAATTTTGAATACTAGATATGACATTTAACAACTTATTTGAATAACTCGGTGACCTACCAATTGTAGAGGTAGGATCTTTGGCAAAGCAATAAGCACTTAAATAATACAATTCGAGTGGAAGAAGGGCTTCTCTAGTCCAAAAATTCCTAGTAAAAAGAATGAAATGAAATAATGGTGATCACCCATTAAAGCGGTACGTGAGCTGGATTCAAAACGTCGTGAGACAGTTTGGTACCTCAATGTGATATGAGCGTGAAGGGTCCTTGAAACGGAAGACTGACACACAAGTGACCTGTTCGATATATTTCTTTATCTCCCCGTAAAACACCAATGGTGAAAGCACTCTATTGGGCTGACACCAAAAATTCTAATATGGACCAAGGTCCACCTGCACCACGGTTAAATACGGCGCGTGCACTGGACGCGCGGTTTTCTAGAGCGTGAATGAGGAACGCCAAAAATCTGTCGTCTTGTGTCGTGGGTCCAGTAGCTGCAGTTGGCTCGCCGGAACCCATCGCCGGAAGAGAGCGAAAAGAGGAGGCCTCCTGGATTCGGCGGCCGCTGTTCTTGCACCAGTCGTTGCCACCGTCGATTATGGCGTCGCGGGGCTCGATGTAGGCGGAGAAGGCGGCGATTTTCTTGTCAACGGGAGCGCAGCCTCGACGAGAATAATCTCCGACAGGGGTGGCTGGAGAGACAGCACAAATGCGGCGAGGTTGTACTGACCGGATAGAGGGAGGTTGTGCAATCGACGGTCTCGGAGGTGTGCAGTTGTGAACGTAGATGGGGAAGCTTTTCTCGTCGATCTGAGGGCGAGGTTCTGGTCGATGACGGCGACGCCGGCGAGTTCTTGGTATTGAGGGTTCAGATCAGACGGTCCAGATCGCACTTAATAAATTATTTTGTAAATTTTTTTTTTTATTGAGATAATTGATAGGTTTTTGGAAATTCAACATAAATAATTTTTAAATTTCTGAAACTTCTAAAAATTGAAATAAATAGCTCGGGTGTCAGAAAAAATTCATGAAAATTCTCACAAACTCGACGTGACATGTACTTTAATATTGTGTCTCAAACCATGTAATCGTTAATGGTCTAGCCATTCGAAGTGTGAGTTAATAGAAATAAGAAAAAAGCCTACGTAGGTTGACTAAGTAGATCGACGGCATAACTATTACCAAATTTTTTGAATTTTTTACCCGAAGCCTAAAATGATGTACTTGACACATCTGACGGATGATATCTTAATATCACGATCCGACTTTGCCCTTTTTCTTTGAAGCGTGTAGTGAAAAAAAAAATGGTTATTAAACCTTAGTCGTTTGACCGAGTGGATCAAAAGCATAACAATGACGAAATTTTCTGAATTTTGAACCTGAAGCCTAAAATGATGTAATTGTCACATCTAACGGACAGTTTTTCAAGAGTATGATCAGATGATGCCCTTGCCTTTTGAATCTTGTATTGAGAGAGAATAGGGTATTATTAAGTCTTAATTGCTTGACCAAGCCAATCAATATAATAAGGATGATGGATTTTTCAAAATTTTAGACCCGAAACCTAAAATAATATACTTGACACATCTAACGGAATGATTCTCAAGTGTACGATCCGATGTCGGTCTTGCCCTTCGAAGGTTGTAGACAAAAAAAATGGGGTTATTAAGCCTTAGTCGTATGACCGACCCGATCGACATACTATCGATGACGGATTTTGCCAAATTTTTGATCCAAAGCCCAAAATAATGTACTTGAAGAATTCTCAAGTGTTCGATCCGATGACGGCCTTGTCCTTCAAAGGTTGTAGAGAAAAAAAAAATAGGGTTATTGAGTCTTAGTCGTTTGACCGAGCCGATTGACTTCCTATCAATGATGGATTTTGCCAAATTTTTTACTCGAGGCCTAAAATAATATACTTGACACATCTGACGGAAGGATTCTCAAGTGTATGATCCAATGATGGTCTTGCCCTTTGACACTTGAAGTGAAAAAAAAATAGGGTTATTAAGCCTTATTTGTTTAACAGAGTAGATCGACATCCTATCGATGACGGATTTTATTGAATTTTTGACTCGAAGCCTAAAATAATGTACTTGCCACATCTGACGGAAGGATTCTCAAGTGTACGATCCGATGACGGCCTTGCCCTTTGAAGGTTGTAGTGAAAAAAAAAAAAAGGGTTATTAACCCATAATCCTTTGACCAGGACGATCGACATCCTCTCGATGACGGATTTTTCTGAAATTTGGAGCTGAAGCCTAAAATAATGTACCTGGCATATCTGACGGAAGGATTCTCAAGTGTACGATCTGATGACTTCCTTGCCCTTGGAAGGTTGTATAGAGAAAAAATAGGGTTATTAAGCCTTTGTTATTTGACCGAGCCGATCGACACATTATCGATGAAAGATTTTTTTGAATTTTTTCATGGAAGCCTAAAATAATATACTTGGCACATCTGACAGAAGGATTCTCAAGTGTACGATCCCATGACTGCCTTGCCCTTAGAAGCTTGTAGTAAACAAAAATAGGGTTATTAACCCCTAATCCTTATCCTTTGACCAGGCAGATCGACATGCTATTGATGAAGGATATTGCCGAATTTTTTACTTGAAGCTTAAAAGAATGTACTTACCACATCTGACGAAAAGATTCTCAAGTGAACGATCCGATTACAATCTTGCCCTTGAAAGGTTGTGTAGCAAAATTTAGGGTTATTAAGCCCTAGTCGTTTGACCTAGCCGATGGACCAACTATGGATGACGGATTTTGCCGAATTTTTTTTTGGAATCCTAAATTATTGTACTTGAGACATCTGACGGAAAGATTCTGAAGTGGACGATCCGGTGACGACATTTCCCTTTGAAGGTTGTATAGAGAAAAAAGAGGGTTATTAAGCCATAGTCGTTTGACCTAGCCGATCTACATCCTATCGATGATGGATTTTACCGAATTTTGTACTGGAATCCTAAAATATTGTACTTGGGACATCTGACGGAAGGATTCTCAATTGGACGATCCGATGACGACCTAGCCCTTTG
>LYNE01001721.1:0-12528 GCA_001662545.1 Rosa x damascena
GCAAGAAATTGGCCGGTGGAATTCAAAGAGAACACCAGATAAATCTGGGCTGTCTGGTCTAAGCTCTTAGTCCTCATCATCAACTCTTTTGATAATTTCACATGGCATTTTTAAGAACTAAGAAGAGAAGTAATTTATAAAATACATTTTCCATTGTAGAGTTAACCGGTTATTTTAGGTTGAAAAATGTAACAACTAGCTTCTCATATGTATATCTCTACATCTCTGAGTGTGATCATCTAGCTTCTCTCACGTGAAGTAGTCTTGTTTAGACTCTCACTTTCATCTTTGCATCATGTGACCACATTGTGATGATTACCCATTAGTTTGTCCAAACAAATAGATCATATAACGACAATACAATATCTTTTGGTTTCATGAGCTTGTGTTATTTATTTACTCTTGATTGTCATACATTTTGGATAGACAAAGACTAGGGCTTAATCCCAACAAAGAAAAAAAGAAGAAATGATGAGACCAAGTGCACACATGAGAGACAACAGAAGGTGGCCATGTGATATATATCACGAAAGATTGAAAGATTGAAGAAAACACACACCACCTCTTACAAGTTACACAAAGACATAATTATTAAAGGGAAAGAGAGATATCCACATACTTTCCAAGAAGGTCTTTTTTTTTTCCTTTCTCTTTTGGCCCATTTGCTTATTTGATTTGATCCCCTGGAAGGCTGGAAGCACCCTCAGCTCTCTGTGTCTCTCTCAATCAAAATCTCAGTGAGAAACTGAGAATAGATGCAAAAAAGCCAAAGAGCTAGAAGATTGAAAGTTAAAATATGAAAGTGAAATTAGATGAAGAAGATCACGTGCTGGGACACCAAGAATTAAGAAAGTGTACAGAAATCACGTGATGAAAAAGAAAAAGAACACAAGTGAGGTGAATTAAAAAAAATAATAATAATAACTAAATTAAAAAGGATGTGGGGGTGGCCTCAGTGGCATCGCCAAATTTTTTTTTTTGTTTTATTTTTTTTATCAACGAAAAAGAAGATTTCATACTTTGGAGAAAAATGTCTTGTTGACAGCCCACTAGATCAAATGCTAGTTGGTTCATATCAACAAATCAATGAGATTTTCTTAAGTTAGGTCTTTTGAAGCTTCACTAAATTTTTGAATTAAAACAAAATATTTAGTTGAGTTTTACTTACATATGTTAGAATCAATGTACCACAATAACTTGAATTCTTCAAGATCATGCATTTTTGCTAGTAATGCATATAAACCAAGTTACATTTTCCTCCTATTGCCAGAAATTTGGAGAAGTACCTCCATAGTTTCATAGAAAGGAAAATGAAGCTAGTTGGGCTTGTATAACACAAAATTCCGGTCCAAATTTGATTGAGCTCATTTTTCAGTAGTAGTCAGGATTAGTGGAAAGTTTATTGGGCAAAGGCCCAAGAGAAATTTTTTGGTCAATTGGGCCGAGAGAATTTGATTGAGCTCATTGCCACTATGACAGAGGAACTCCAGCAAAGTCAGTTTCACACTTTCACTTTCACTTTCACATGACAAGAAACTGAACTAGATCACTTTTAGATGACAAGAAACCTGAATATGCAAAATGCATGAAGCTCTAAAATAACATCCGAGGCTGGGAATCTAACTGGGACAGAGAGAGTCGCAGAGAAACCAGTTTTCTTTCATTTGTTTAATTCCTAACTAAGGTCATTGAACGTGGAAAGAGATCAATATCCTGGTGTACGTAAGCGAATTATCGGTGGAGATATGTTACTAATAGTATCTGGGCTTCATTGTTTGGGGTAGGAGGAGTTGGAAATTGAAGTGCAGGAGCACTGACCACATATTGTGGATAGGTTGAAGATGAAGAGTAGTGGTGATGACGAGTGTTCTACAGCTAGTATACATAGGGGAGCCTAAAAAATCCATTCATATTGCAAAAACATATGCGCTAAGTTACTAACAAAAATTAACTGAAAAGAGACTGGCCATATGTAATTAAATATTTGAACATTTTGAATTGTTATGAGCCAAGTTATTGTAAATACTGAAAAACTGTGGAGTAATATGAGTACGTGATATAAAAATTTGTTCACTAAATACTATAAAATCAAAGTTTAGAACAAACAATTTTTCAGTTTTGATGGTTTCCAGAACTATATATAGAACATTGTTAGAACAGGTGAAGCACCCGAACAATCTACTAGGCGTAGATCCGGATTCACGAAACTTTGAAGCTGTCTCCTCCACCTTGAGGGACTCTTCTCTTTGTCTGGCTTCAATAAGTGCTCTCTAATCTTCCCCAGCCTTGTGAATTTCAGCCACTTAATTTATTCTTCATTTTCTCAGCATATTCTGCCTTATTTCTTTCAAACACTCCTGTGATGAACAAATTAATAGAAAACCATGAACGTTAGCTTATAAGATAGCTAATACAAGAAATTTTGTACCTCAATTTTTCTGAGTTGTGCCGCTACGTATGTTTTCTTGTTGTCTTCCCATTAAACCTACTGCAGACATCCTTTTATGTGCCCTGTTAAAGATTTGGATATTTTTGATTAATCACTATAGTTAAGCATGAACTATGTTAACGATTATTGGGAGTGAACTGATCTTAATTCGTGCAGATTTTTTTTGTGGTAATAGTGGTGGCAGAGTCAGAAATTTGTGATAATATCATGTTAAAAAAGAAAATAAATGAAATAAAATGATGTTATACTTATACCTGTTCTCCGCTTTTGTCTTTTCACTTTCTTCCCATGCTTTGATTAAGGCCAGCCTTTTCTCTGTTTCGATTTTTGCATACATTACATCTGAAGAAACAAATACGAGAAGATGAAGATTTTTCCATGTTAGAATTAGTGATTAGTAGAATTACCAATTATAATCAAATGATACAAATAAGAAACAGAAACATTGTTTACACACATCTCTCAATTGAACTTATACCTTTCTTTGCAGCAGGATCTGCAATATCTGCTATATGATCAATAACAATAATACATGTTAAATGAGTAATAATATGCATTATGGAAATGGAACAGCTTTACTACTTATTGAATGCAATATTTCTCACTCTACATAATGAATGAGAAAATTAATTAAATGTACCTAAGTAGGAAAGATCACAACTGAGAGACTATTTGTAAGAATCATAATGTAAACACATCACTAGTCATCAAGATTAATTAGCATCACTATGTGTGTTACTTGAAGAATGAATGATGAGATTCTATTAGGAGTCTAATCTCTCCGGTAATCGAAAATTAAATGTACATAATGGTGTTAAAAAACTCAGGTTTATTCAGAGGCAGAATTTTTTTTTTTTTTTTTTTTTTTCAGGGCTGAAGTTGTTTTCCAATGAAAATGAGTGCCTAGACACAGTTTCCACATGCCTCCTCTCCTAAACCTTGTTAACTACTTTCTTGTGAGGGAAGGTAGTTGCAGAGTCGTCTGTTTTACATGAGAAGCAGCCAACTATGCATGAAGCGCTAAATGAAATCTTAGAGGCTCTAACTCTCGGTGGAGATCAAAGACACATTTTCTCTACCTTTCATTTGTTTAATTCGCAGCTTACTCATTCAAGTTTTAGGACATCCATTTCTCCATTGTGCAACACCTTACACCAGCTAATGTTATTGATGGTATTAGGAGCTGCGTTGTTTGGGATGGGAGGAGTTGGAATTTTTATGTAGAGGTTTGATGCGAAGGAATTTGTTGCCACACATATATTAGTTTTTTTGAAAAAAAATCCAATCATCAAGGCTACATCATAATGATCTACATTGGCTTGAAGCTCTAAAGCTTTCAATTGCTCTAGTAGATCATCCATCCAGATAAGTGATAACAAATACCAAATAAATTAAATTTGAAATTTGTTAATCAAACAGATTGTAGGTAACGGTTCTGAATGCTGAAGATAATACGATGAGCAAATCGTTAAATGAATTCATCAAATATTTCAATTAAGTCGCTCATTAGGTATTGTTGTCGCACAAAACTATATACAATGATAGATAACATCATTTCACATATTTCTTTTATGATCCATATAGTCAAATATCGATCTTATAATTGTATGTTTGTATCGAACTATCCATCTATGAGAGTGTGGGTAAACAAGTTTTCTATTATCAATATTAGCATAGAGTTAATTTGTGACATCGTTGGCTTGTGATGAGGCTTGATACAAGCAGGCTACGAGTGTAAATAACTAAATAAAATAAATCTCTCTAAATTGACAATCTCCACTGTACACATATATATAACTCTGAAAACTGAATCATCGGGCGATTATCATGAAATAATCTTAAAACAAAACACTACCTAATCAAAAAGAGAGGGAGGGAGATAGAGGGTTAACAATGTGTGCACCTTTGACAATTGCTAGAGGATCACCAGCTGATGATGCCTTCTCTTCAGACACTGGGATCACACTCTTCTCTTCATCAACGAAGACATAGTTCATTGCTTGTTCTTCTTAGCCTCCTCTTCCATTAAGTAGGCCATGAACTTAGCCAGAGTTCCAAATTAACCCTACAAAGAAAGATAGAGAAACCAGTATATGTGTTGTGTTGGAAGAAAAAAAAGTAAGTTTGCTGGAATATGAACACCAGGAATGATGAAATGTGATGAAAGAGGTAGACACATATATTGGTTACCATGGGTCAAAAGAAGCTTTTGAGATTTCCAATTAAGTTTTGCTCCATTTTTGGCCTTTCGTTACATTGATGCGTTACTTCTTCTACTTGGGAAAGAAAAGATAATGAAAAAAGAGTCATTGACTCGAAGCACCAAAATGAATTAAGGGCACGTTTACTTACTTGAAAGGAAAGGGAATGATTACGGGGTAAAAATATTCCTACGTTTACTAACACATAAAGGAATCAGAATGATTCAGGGTAAAAGAATTTATGCGTTTACTAACACATGAATGAATCGGAATGGATGTAGGTCTCACCTTCTTATCAGGAATCGATTCCTGAATACTCAGGAATTCGATTACGAAGGGGTGAGATGAGTTTAGAAATCATTCATCCGGAATCAATACCAATTCCTTTCTTCTCCCATTCCACTTGTCTCTGATTCATTATTATTTTCTATTCCAAGTAAGTAAACATGCTATAAAATTATCTCACTTAACCCAGTAACAGATTTTTATTCACACTACCCCAATTTAGAGTAAAATGACACTTTTACCCTCAGTCTAATTAAACAACTACTTTCATGCCACCCTCTTATCCCTTTGATCTTCTCTCTCCCTCTCTCTGCTCCAGCGCCGACGTGCACCCTCTCTCTCTCTCTCTCTCCTCTAGAAAGCGCCGACCCCATCCTTGTACAGCTCGGCCTTGCCGTCTAGTTTGCAGAGTAGCACAAGAACTAGCCAAGCGATCCGTACTGAAATCGGCGACTCGTAGATGTCGTAGCAGCTGAAGTAGGCTTCTGGCAACAGCATCTTCGAAATCCTCGAGCATCGTCCGGACGGCCTCGCGGAGTTTGATGAGAGAGTTAATGCCCAAAGATCGGACTGCCGAGGTTGATAAGAACGAGAATATGGACTCGATTTATTCCGGCCACATCGGATATGGCCCGGTACAAATCGAGAGTCTAGAACATCTTCTAGGGAGATTTCTTGCATTTCGCCAACAATTCTGGGAAGCCAAACAGTGTCGTGGCGGCCTCTTTCAGTAATGATGAATGAAAGCATTACGGCCAAAAGAGAGTTTTCACGGCGACTTTCACGGCCAAAAATGGTAAATGTGTGTTTGGTTTGGAATTGGAATGAAAGCAGAGACAAGTAATGATGTATAAGCATGGATTTGGTTATAGTTTGGGATTTAATGTATAGAAAACGAGGGTGCTAGCATTTGCTTGGCTTTAAATGTTTTCAGATTGTTCAATGTCTCTGTTTTTCTCTTTTCTTGCCCGTTGAAACAATGGTTGGGAAACTATGCTCATTTACTTGAAACCTTGCTTCTGCTTCTGAAAATGTTTTGAGATCAACAAAAATAAATATAAATAAAGGTAAGTGGTTGTGATGTGGTGTTTTTTTTTTTGGTAAAATGGGGGCAAAAGGCTCGAAAAGAAAGAAAAAAGAAAAAAAAGTTATATTAAGGGCAAACAGAGGTCTGTTAAAGATCTATTTGTAAGTAATAAATGTTTTGAATTGATGTAATTTCCTCATTTTTTTTCCTTTATAAAGTTTTATTTGATTAATTTTATGGAGATTTGTTAATAGAGGTTTATTACCCCTCTATTAGGGCAATAGAGATCTATTGGGCGCAATAAACCTCTATTGGGGGGCAATAGATGTCTATTTGGAAGACAATAAACTTTTCTGGCGACCTATGAGATCTCCGTCGACCTCTTTGGAGATCTCCGGTGAGGTTTTCAGATTAGTCCAGTGGGCGACGGCTGGTGACCGGATTTCTGCTAAAGTTGGTCGGAATCCGATGACTGGGTTTCGGCGAAGTCTCCTGTGGTTTTTCTCTCTCTCTCTATGTAACAAAGGGGTGAGAGTAAAATAGTCTAAAAAATAAATAAATAAATAAAAAGAGGCTTTATGAGGTATTAAGGAAGATCTCGTTAGAGTGTTTTGAGTAAGGGGGAATTAAAAAAATTTAATAGGGTAAAGTGGAAAAAAAAATCCCTACAATTGAGTTAAATGGACAAAATCCCATGAAAAAATGATTAGAAGAAATTACATTCTTTATATTGCCTTGTTGGGGTTTATGTACAATTATAATCAATGGTATTCAAATAAAATATAAAGATATCCAATTAGATAAAAACTTTTAATAAGTGTCTTTATCTCCATAATATGTTAGTAAGTAATTTTTTATCATTTAGTTTGGCGGTATAAATTTCCTATTATCAATAAGAAGTCAAGTTCGGCTCGTCCATAAGTTATTGTATAAACAATCTTAGAAGTGTTGTAGAGAAACTGAATTTGAGAGGAATTTGTTGTGTATTCTCATTGATAATAGGGGCCTCTTTATATAGAGGATTACAATGCATAGAATCTCAATCATACAAGGAAACTAATAGTACATTGATTAGGAATCTAGATCCTCCTAATTTAACCCTATTACCACTAGAGTAAGTAACCTAGAGTTTGGGCCAAACACAAATTAGGGTTTACTTAAACACTCCCCCTTGTGTTGCCCAAACGTGGTGCTTCTCTCGTTGCCTCGTTAAAAACCTTGCCGAGTAACAAAAACCCAGTGGGACAAAAAAATAACCTCGTTCGAAGGGGAAAAAGAGCACAACACACCCTTCACGATTTGAGGCGAACATGTAGACATCTTCCCCTGATATCTGCGCCTCCCCCTGATGACTACGATCATGGGAGTTCAAATAATTTCACAAGCCAATTCTTGCCACATGTTTCTCGAACGTGGATTTGGGCAATGACTTAGTAAACAAGTCTGCCACATTGTCCTCAGATCGAACCTGGTTCACTTTGATCTTGAAGAGCTTCTGTTGTTGCTGATTGTAGAAGAATTTAGGCGATATGTGCTTGGTGTTATCGCTTTTGATGTAGCCTTGCTTCATTTGTTCAATGCAAGCAGCATTATCCTCATAAATGCTTGTTGGCTCATCTGTGGTAGACTTCAGACCACAATTGCTTCGAACAAGCGTAACTATGGACCTAAGCCATATACATTCACGAACTGCTTCGTGAAGAGCAATAATCTCTGCATGATTCAAAGAGGTAGGGACTAAGGTCTGCTTTATAGACCTCCAAGATATCGCGGTCTTTCCCATGGTGAAAACATAATCAGTTTGGGAGCGACCTTTGTGTGGGTCAGAGAGGTACCCAGCATCAGCAAAACCTTCCAAAACACTTATATCGTTTTGGGTTGGGGTGGGGAGAGGGAATGCGATCCACCATATGTGGTGTCCCTGACACTAGATGAGTTTGAATCCATCTTCTCTCTGTATGGATAGAACAAGCCCATATCGATCGTACCACTTAGGTATTGAAAGATATCTTTAACACCAGTCCAATGACGTTGTGTTGGCGCAAAGCTATATCTAGCTAGCAAGTTCACAACGAATAAGATAACCGGTCTTGTGCATTGTGCTAAGTACAATAATGCGCCTATTGCACTTAGATAGGGAACTTCTGCCTCTAGACTTCTTCGTCATCATCTTTTGGACAGAATGGATCTTTCTTTGGATCAAGACTACGTACGATCATTGGGGTGCTTGAAGGCTTAATCTTGTCAGTGTTGAAACGCCCAAGCATCTTTTGGGTATAAGCTGATTGATGAATCAGGATACCATCTCTGTGGTGCTCAAGTTCTAAATCGAGGCAAAACCGTGTTTTCCCAAGATCTTTCATCTCAAACTCAGATTTCAAGTGTTCAGCGGTTTCCCTTAACTCTTTAAGGGTGCCAATTATGTTCATGTCATCGACATAAACCGCTAATATTGTAAATCCGGAACTTGTCCTTTTTATGAACACACATGGGCATAGTTCATTGTTGACATATCCATTTCCAATCAAGTAGTCACTTAGACGGTTATACCATATCCGTCTGGATTGTTTCAATCCATATAGTGAGCGTTTCAATCTAATTGCAAACGCGCTCCGTGGTTTGGAGCCACTTGATTTGAGTAGCTGAATTCCATCTGGAACTTTCATGTATATTTCCGTATCTAGATCCTCATATAGATACGCAGTAACCACATCCATAAGCTGCATGTTCAGTTTTTCAGAAACTACCAAACTGACAAGGTAGCGAAACATAATGAAGTCCATTACGGGAGAATAGGTCTCCTCTTAGTCGATTATAGGGCGTTGTGAGAAGCCTTACGCCACAAGGCGAGCTTTGTACCTTACAATGTCGTTTTTCTCATTACTCTTTCTAACGAATACCCATTTGTGACCAATTGATTTGGTGTTGGGTGGTATTGGTACAACATTGCCAAATACCTTTCTTTTCGCTAGAGAATCAAGTTATGCCTGGATCGCATCTTTCCATTTTGGCTAGTCTGCTCTATGTTGGCATTTATCAACGGAGCGTGGTTCGATGTCATCGGTCTCAATAATCTCACGCGCCACTGAATACGTGAATACATCATCAATGATGGTGAAGTTTCTTTCCCATGTCCCATGTACACTAGTGTAATTGACAAAAATCTTTACGTTCTCATGGATAGGTTCTATTTGCCTTAGGAGCGTAGAAAGCTTCAGTGACTTTAATCAAGGTGCCATTTGGCAATAGGAATTGGGTCATTCCATGTCCTTGAACTAAACCTGATGGCCCAGCCATCATAGTCACAGATGAATATGTAGGCAACATCTCCAAGAATAATTGCCTATGTCGTAGAATGGTGTGCGTAGTCTCACTATCCGCAAGACATTGAAGTTCATCCATTCCTAAAACAAAAGCTCGTAATTAAAAAGGAGTCATAAAGAAAAGAACTCAACTTTTATTAATAAGCCAAACAGAATTACATCATCGTTTCTTTGACCAAAGAAAATCTAATCCAATAAACTAGCTAATGCAAAACAATGGTAGTCGTCTAACTCCTTTTGGTAATTTCAATGCAAATGTGACCAGGTGAGTGGAGAGATGTCGTTGGAGCAAACCTCACTTAAGTACCACTTATCTCAAAACCTTCCTAGACATCACACTTTCATTGAGTACGCCTCTATGAAGAAAGACCATTGGCATTTACTATAATAATATGGTAATTGCCTACATCTCTTGGAAAATAAAAAGACTTAATCAAAATCGCCATTTTCTGGGTCTTGATCC
This sequence comes from Rosa x damascena, assembly GCA_001662545.1. Classification (NCBI taxonomy): domain Eukaryota; kingdom Viridiplantae; phylum Streptophyta; class Magnoliopsida; order Rosales; family Rosaceae; genus Rosa; species Rosa x damascena. The sequence goes on from LYNE01001721.1 coordinate 9,749, forward strand.
TTGTAGTCTTCCACCCTTAGATCGAGATCGCAATCTTGATCTTCTTGTTCCATGTAATTTTCCTCCCTTGCTTCACGATACATCTTGTATGCATTTGCAACATTCTGGGATGCTTTACACGCCCTTGCCCAATGTCCAGGTAGTCCACATCTAAGACAAGCATCATTATTGTCAGGTTCCCTTGATCGAGGCGCTTTGGGAGCGCTATGAAGACGGTTATTGCCTTTGGTGGCGTCACCACCATAACCTGAGGCTTAGCCTCTCTCTCTTCACACGTTTACCTCCACGGTTCCGTGCACACCTATCTTGGCGGTTTCCTTCCTCTTTAGGGAGAGAATATGGACCAGAATGTCCAGGATTATCCCTACTCTTAGGGTTTCGCTCCTTGTGTTCTCCCTTGGAGGCACGACTATAATTAGACTCCGGATTTGGCTTGGTTCCCACGGGTCTAGAGTTATAGTTCTTCACAAGTATGTTGTGGTGCTTTTCAGCTACGTTCATGGCACAAATTAGCTCATGAAATCTTGTGATGCGTCTAGCATTGACATCAATCTGATAGTTCTTGGCTATCATCAATGCAGAGACGAGGAAGGTGGAGAGAGTCTTCTTGATCAGCATCGTATCAGTGATTTTCTATCCACAGAATTCCATTATAAACTTGATACGAAGTGCTTCAGAATTGTAGTCAAGTACAGACTTGAAATCACAGAAGTGAAGGCTATGCCATCTCACTTCTAAGTCTGGAAGCAGGGAATCACAGACATTGCCAAAACGCTGCTCGAGTTCTACCCATAGTTTTCTTGGGTCTTCCTCATTGAGGTACTCATTTTGGAGGTCGTCATTCATGTGCCTTGTCATGAGAATGATGGCTTTAGCTTCATTTGCCTCTCTCTTAGCTCTATTTTCTTCAAAACCAGTAACTTGTTGAGGAGTAAATACGTCCTGACTTGGCTCTTGGATCGTACTCAGGATCCCATCAGCCTAAGATGCTGACACACATCACGGACCCACTTGTGGTATCCTGTGCCTGTTGTCTCTAGTGGAGCGAAGCTCAACTTGTTCAGGTTACTCATCCTGAAAAACAACAAGAAAATAGGGTTAGTTTCGAAGCGAAGAGGGCTACCACGAAAAACTATAAAATTTCTGAGCGTAGTCGCTTCCAAGAAAATCCGATTCCAATTGGATTAGATCGAAACAACGATGTATGTGGTCGATCGTTTGTCTTCTCAACAAACTCTAAGTTTGGAGGACTCTACAAGCTCCAAGCTTGGAATGAGCACGAAGCCCCACAGTTCGGCTTTTTGGTCTCCCCTATGAAGAAGAAAGGGGGGTAGAAGAAGGGATGTTGGAAGTCCCCGAGAAAAAGAAAAGATATTGAAATTAAGGAAGCAAAAGCAATTAAATAAAAAATACCTCGAATGTGGGCGTGGGCTTCCTCTCCCTTTTTTTTCCTTCTTCTTTCCGGCCCACCACTTTCTTTCCTTTTTCTTTAATTTCTTCTTTCCGGCCCACTTCTTTCTTTCCTTTTCTTTCCCTTTTTTTTTTCTCTGGCAGGTGCACGTGGGCAGGTGGCTTGGCTGCTGCACGTGGGCTCAGCTGTAGGCTGCTGCATGTGGGCTTGGGTTGCGCAAGGTTCCCTTTTTTATTTATTTATTTATTTATTTATTTTTTCTGCTGGTTCTAGTCAGGTAGATGTCGGTGGTCCGTTTGGTTGAATTTAGGCCAGTTCCGGTGGTGATTTTTCAGGTTCAGGAGTTTGGGGACGAGGTGCAGCTACGGACAAAAGTTGGCAGTGAAGGGTGGACGGGAAGATGGCAGACCACGCAGGAGATCTTCGGATTCTTCTTAGGAGGCCGCTTTGAACACTTCGAGTGGCTGATTCAGGTTGATTCCGACCGGTTTTGGGGGTGGCACCGCCGGTTCTGGGTTCCTGGGATTGAGAGCTTCAAGGTAGACAGCGGTGGTTTCTGAGATTTGAAGGTTACGAATTTAATGTTTCAGGGTTAGGGCTTCGTGCTGATAAAGTGTTGTAGAGAAACTGAATTTGAGAGGAATTTGCTGTGTATTCTCATTAATAATAAGGACATCTTTATATAGAAGATTACAATGCCTAGAATCTCAATCATACAAGGAAAGTAATCGTACATCGATTAGGAATCTAGATCCTCCTAATTTAACCATATTACCATTAGAGTAAGTAACCTAGAGTTTGAGCCAAACACAAATTAGGATTTACTTGAACAAGAAGAACATTGTAGTAAGGTTTATTTATTTATTTATTTATTTTTATTTTTTGAGGGGGTCAAATTCTAATAAATTGCTTCAACCCCTTTTGGTAGAAGAAAAGGTGAAGCTTCCTAAGGCCACTTTCACCCACCACCATGGACAGTGACACGATTAGTCATTGGCATTCTATGATTCCATGAAACGAAAAATTACGTAAATTTTGAGTAAAACCAAAGGGGTTAATTTACTTTTGTAAGTTACGCACCATGAGTCCTTTTTTGTTTTTTTTTCCTGGAGAATGAAGCACCATGAGTCCATAAGCAGACACAATGATTAATATAAAATCTGTTCAAAATAATTTCCTAAACTTACGAGTTACCTCTGAATCAACCTGATAAACTGATCAGACCATAAAAAAAACCTGATAAACTGACAATACAAGTTACCTTTACCAAAATCTCCTTACAGTCCTTACTGATTACCTCTGAGGTTGGGCCTTGTCACATGCTTCATCAATGTGTTCTAACTTCTAACCATTCCGCTTCAGGAGTAAA